>CAUYQV010062629.1:0-39934 GCA_963574575.1 Galagoides demidoff
TCCGCCTCCCAAGTAGCTGGGACCACAGGCACCTGCCACAACGCCCGGCCATTTTTTGGTTGCAGCCATCATTGTTGTTTGGTGGGCCCGGGCTGGGGATTCGAACCTGCCACCTTAGGTGTATGTGGCTGGCGCCTTAGCCAATTGAGCCACAGGCGCTGAGCCCACAGATTTATTTTTAATAAGTAATGTTGTTATTTGGGAATTGTACTTCCCATGATTCATTCTTGTAAATCAATTTGGTGGACTTTGATAAAATATGTAAATAAATGTATAGAAGTTTTGTAGGTACCTAGGTAAATATTTTAGGTAAGTGACTGTTGTATAAGTTGTAAAGATCCATCTTCAGGCACTAAACAATAATACATTATCTTTGATATATAATTTTTTATTATTACCATAAGTCAGCGTCTTAATAAACAAATACCTCTATTTTTCATGCATTCATACTCTCAACATGCATCACATGTGTCACTGTACTGAGTCATTATTACTCATTTTGAGCATTTGTGTGGGGGGGTGCTTGTGGCTGTGTTTGTTCACATGCAATCATGACACTATGTGTTTTTTCTGTTTCTCCAACTTCTTAATAAGTTGCAGAATGTCCAGTTTTTGGTACATCATGAAATATCTGTTTCTGTTTATAACCCTGATCAGGATCCTAAACTGTTTCTAAATACTTTCTTTTTTTTTTTTTTTTAATTGTTGGGGATTCATTGAAGGTACAAAGAACCAGGTTACACTGATTGCATTTGTTAGGTAAAGTCCCTCTTATAATTGTGTCCTGCCCTCAAAAGGAGTGTCACACACTGTCACTCACCTTATAGTTTCAGAATTATACTAATTTATTTCCTTTCTTTTAAAAATATTTAAAATCCTATACTTAGATTTTAAACACTAAAGCATTTATTGATTCAAAACTAATTCTTTGTTCCCTTTGCACAATTTTCCATCTTTGAGTTTGATTATCCTTTTTTGTTTTTGAGTGTTAAAAAAATGCAAGTGCTGAGAAACTGTACCAGCCATCTGTCTCTGCATTTAAATGTTGAATTCAAAAACAAAAGCACATAATAACAAGCTTCTGGAAAGTTGTCTCCTTTAATAATTATATCAGGTGTCAAAGTATTTTCTTCATCTTCATACAACTCACCTTCTCACTCAAAACCAAACAAAATATTTTCTAAAGGTTTGGGTATTAATCATGATCAGCTGCCCAAATTACTCGTTTTTAAAGATGCAAGTTTATGCCGACCCCATATGCTGGAGGTGGCGGGTTCAAACCCGGCCCTGGCCAAAAACTGAAAAAGAATGCAAGTTTATAAGATAAAGCTATCTAAATTAATGGAACTCCAGTGATATTTAAGTGGTAGGATACTTGAGTGGTCCTTGATGTCATTTTATTATACTCAGAAGCAAATCCATTACTTCATTGATTACTGCCGTAATGTGATTAACAAGTAGCTTCTGGCCTGTTGAACAGATATGATACTTTTCAACCTGATTATTTGAAATCCTTTAATTACAAAGCTAGAAAATGGTACTTAAAAAAAATGGGACTTTTCACATTACTGGTTAGATTTTATACTATGTGAAGATCTGGGTTTTTCCATGCATGAATTTTCCTTAGAATTTTTACTGTTAGGTAAAAAAACCTCAACAGATTGCCAAAATTAGATTATAAAATGGATAATTCATTTTTATATAATTTTGGGTCAAGTTTATCACATCTCACTAAAGTTTTCATTTTTCTCCATTTTTATTATAGAAAAATTCCTGTTTGATACAATGCAGTTCTGATGGCCAAGTTACAAAATTCTTTTTATGGTATGAACATCTATCACTAGTTTTGTGCAAAACGTTTGTTCCTAAGTTCCACTTTTGCTGTGTTTCCCTAAGACTTTATATTAGCATGAATGTATAGTATAGACTTGTGTGTTACCAAAAATCGTAGAGAGAAAGATGGATCCACTGATTTGAATTTGCCAAAGCAGTTTCCCTGACATTTAGGCATAATTGTAATTTAAAATAATGTCATCTTCATGTAGACCTTTACTCTTTGATTTTGCCTTGTATTTACTGTTATTTGTATGTTAAAAAAATCTTTATTTTTTTTACTTGTCCTGGTCTTAACCAATCTTCCCATAATAGAATTTCAGGGAAACAGACATCCTCACTCATTCATTTCAAGTTAACTTTAATTTCTCTAAGATCTTAACACAACAAAATTGAGTATTTTTACCGGCTCATTTTAACTCTCAGTTTATTTACATATGAATATTGTTTGAGAAAATGTATAACAACATATCCTTTCTGTGTGGGTTGGCTTGAATAGAAAGCTAAATGTTTATATAAATCTGGAGGAACCAGAAAATGTCAGAGAAAAATACACTTGGGGCAGCCTTTTCTCCACTGTTTCATCATCGTGTTCTACAGCTATTGAACAGTTGCTATTACAAATGAAATCAGTTAATTTTCTTTAAATTTAAACACGGGAAAAATTAAGTTCAAATATGACAGTTGGCATGAAAAACAGGGAAGTATTACCATTGCCCTCATTTCCTTTGGAATCTATTTCTGCTTCAGACCACTTTATTCTATGCTCAACTGATACTTTTAAAGCAGTTTCACATGGAAATACATAGTTATTTAGTTATCATTCTGCGCTTAGACAGAAAAACAACCAGAGGGTATGAATTTCACTGCCAGTATAATTCAAATTTTGTGTGTTATTTACAGACTATTTATGTGAGCAGTCTAAATCCAAAGATACACAAGGCAAATTTGGGTATAATTTATGGAGGACGATTTTCCATTCATTTCATTAATGGATTCATTTAATTTCTGATGCAGCTCATGTTAGGTTCAAAGGATTGTGGCATACAACATCTAAAATCAAAACCAATCCAGAAATCTCCAGTCACATGATCATGACAGTTACAGCAAACAAAGAAATAGATTTTAGCATTTAGTGGAACCATGAATTAACAGACTTTGAAAAAGTAATTTCAGGTTCCCTAGCTCCAAGTTTCTCATCTATAAATTGAGAGAAAAAACCCCCTAGATTTGGATGCATGACCACTATGCATTCTTTTATTCTTTAATTAAGTATCACTGTGGACTGTCATCAATATTACCAGATAATCAAACTTTCCAATGTTGTTTTGTTTTGCTAATGAGAAAGCCCACGGTAGGGTACAGAAAGATAAATCTCTTGTTCTGGTAGATTATTACTGAGGCTGCCTTCATGTTCTGGAATGTGCAATTATATTTAGAACAACTCTATTTCTAGATCTAAATAAAAACCTATTGGTTTCATCAGAGTTTTAACTCTGCATTTGTGAACACATCTACAGAAACCTTGAGAAACAACCCCAAAACCCACACCACAAAAATTTGACGAGACCTTCCGTTACCAAGTAAACAAGGATTCAATGTTTTACACGTTCCCTCATACAGATTTTTTCGTTGTCACAGATGAAAAGTCAACGTTTGCAGATGGAGACAGTCCAAATACAATAACACATGGCCACACCACGCTGCGGATTCTCTGCCAGAGAGGATATTGCTATTTGAACAGACTTTATAGCTCACAAAGAATGAAGAGCAATTCCTTATATATCTTCAGCCTTATTCTGTTATGGGATGAATATCAGCTGCCTTTTTCTCATCTGCTAACACTAACTGTTGAAAAGAAAATCGCCTCCCCTCGATTTATGCGCTCTGCATTAGCAGCTTACACTGCAAACAATTGATGACCACAGCCTCAAGGGACAGCCTTTCACTGATGACTTAGACTAATTTTCCCATTTTAACCACATCACTTGATGTGAAACACCTTATTTGTTTCTTGCAGATCATATTTACTGGACTAGACATTTCATCATTTCTTTTAATAGCATTTGGTGCTTTGGTTTTAGTGACTCGCCCATATATTGATATCTCCGGAATCACTCTCCATTTCTTGCCATTTGCATTGTTTCTTAGACAAACTTCCAATCTTATTTGATGTGAAACACATCGTGAGAATCCGATCTAAGCTGCTTAGAGAGGAAGTGTTTTCCAGAGATTGAGTTCAGGTTAAAATCCAAATTGAAAATAAACAATTTTGATCATCGTTTTCCTCCTTCAAAAGAAAAAGTTGCAGTTTTGCTTGCCTGAATCCAAGCCTACAGTCCACAATGTTGTGAGGTAGTTTGCCTAACACAATGTCCCCTGTTTCCTATACTCCAAGGATGTTTAAAAGAATGAAGGGCTGGAGAAACTGCTGAAGTTCATCTTCATACTCACAATCTCTGACTATTTTCATCTGGGGCACTGACAACTGCAGGTTTATTTCTCTCCTATTCCTACTTCTCTGAACTGAATTCTGAACTGAATCCTACTTCTCGCTGTCTTCAGGGGGATGGAGACTTTTCCCAGGTGACATTAAGCCTTGGAGAATTTAAGGAAAATACTAAGTGATTAAGGATTTAAGGGCATAAAATAATGTAATTACTTTAAAAGGTGTCTGAAGGATTATTTTTAAAATGGGATGAAACATCAGTTATGGTCCATGTGTCTGTAGGACCATGTTTACACCTGGATTGTCTCATGATCGCTTTGAATTAATACAGCATAATTCAGTGCTTCCAAAGTGAGAATATGCCCAGGAGCCAACTAGGAAAATCATTACAATGCAGATTCTGACCCAAGAAGTCTGGGTTACTCCTTAGTTCTTGCATTTCCAACAATTCCTCAAGTGAGGCTGCTGACCGTGTTTAAGGATCACACTTTGAGATGCAACCACATTGAGACTTACCACTTTCCATTCTGTCCCCTCCCCAGTGGTGGAGGCACCTGAAGTTCTCAGGCATCTTTATGTGTCATAGGGAGAGCATTTTAATGCCACTGAAAATTCCGATTGAGTACATTTGGAGTGGAATCCAAGAATGTTGAATTCTAACAAATTCTCCAGGCTCTGCCTCTTTTCCTGCTTTCTCTACGTCAAAAACTACCCTTCCCACTTCAGTTTCCTTCAATGGTGTGACAACCTTTCCCAGAACCCTAAATTTGGCTCAGTGGTCCTTGCCCCCACACAGGCTGACATGATGACGTGGCCTTACTATAATACATAAATTGGTGATTCCTCAATTTATATTTCCAGCCCTTTCTCTTTCTTCTAGGTGCCACGTCAGCTTCACTGAGTTTCTTGTGTGCCTTAAACATACCAAGCTTCACATGGGCTAAGGGTGTTTGGATTTGCTGTTCTTTGTGCCTGGAATAATGTTAGCATTGGCCTTAGGATAACTCACTCCTTCTCTTGGTTTAGGTGTCCCCTCAAAGTCAATTCTTCACAGAAATATTTCCTGACCATCTTGAAAAATAATAATATCCACTACGCAGGCATTCTTTATCACCTCCTCCAACTTTATTTTTCTTGATAGAATTCACCCCTCCATTTCACACTGTACACATTAGGCAATGGGCTGTCTCTCACACTAGAGTGTGAGCACCACAAAGGCATGTTGTTTTTTGGTAGCTACATCTAATTGCTTAATATACACTATTTGGAAGAAAAAAATGAAGTTTGTCATGAGCCTCAGGACAATGATCTAACAAAAAAAAAGGACTATGTGTAAAATATATTATATGGCAGATAATTCCCACTGAGAAAATAGTTAATAACAGTGACACTTCTAACTTCTATGTGAAAAACACAGGTGAGAATTCATAACATAAAATTTTCCTAAAGTACCATGTAAAATATCTAAATGGCATGAACAAGGGAAAAATGGCTGTATTCCAAAGCACTTAGAGTCTACCTTATTTTCTAGTTCGAATAACTGGAAATGCCCCAAAGTAAAGCATAATTAGGTTGTTTCTTATATTCCAACTAGCCACTTAATTATGCCAAACAGTTCATAATTCCTTTAACCAACAGAGCTCTTCAGACATCTTCAGAAATCCAGATTCACAAAATACGTAGCAAAACAATTCTTTAAACCCTGAAGATACTATAATATTTATTAGCAATTAAGAGATCTAATGAGTAGCAGATAACTAGACAAGATTTAGCCCTTTGGAACAGGTATAATAAAGCGAGTGGGAGGATATTTTTATAAAAATTAAGTTGTTTAGCAAATGTTCTGAAATTTTAAAGGTACTTTATCCTCTACAAATATGTTGGCTTACAATAATAAGAGATGCAATTACTTTTCATAAAGTTTAGCCTTTAAAAGAAGGCTAATATGTCAGATTAGAATGCACATAGAATGTTATTATACAAGTCATTGCTTAAACTGAGTTGTACATAAAAAAAATACTACTCTAAAATGGGAAGAAATAAAATGTTATATTTTGAAAGAATCTCCTAAGGGAACTGTTGAAAATACCAATACTCCATTATTGAAAATCGCCCGTATAATAGAGTTTTTAGAGAGAAATCTCACCCTCTCAGTGTGATACATGGGAGGATTAGCTTTTGCTATCTAAAATGTATGTTTATCTCTGAACACACCTTGAAAATCCACAGAAATTACTCTATTAATACAAGCCTTTGCAAGAGATATTTCTCTCTTAAAATGGTAAATATTATATGTTAATTTTGTAACATCTTTATAAATTTAGGTTATATTTTCTGCACTGTTTTCTACTGTTTATTGCCAGTCACTGATTACCATTTTTTGATTAAAGAAATTACACCTTTTTAGTTTGTCACTATTTTATTAGTAGTTTCATCCTTTAGAGATAAAATTTACATGCAGAATTTTAGGAAAACCTGAGTTATACTCAGAATGAGGTGTTTTGGTAAAAGTAAGAAAACGAAGCGGCCAAAAATTCTTGGTAAGTAAAATGTGACCTTGCCTTTTGAAAAGTTGTCTTTTTGTTTCTTTTGAGATATTTCAATGCCTTCTTCAGAAGGAGTTACAGCCAATCACATTTGCTTAGTACCTAGATCTGTGAATACTTTACAATTAAACATGCCTTTATGATTTTCCAACCTATCTTATTAAAATAACCCATCTCTTGAACATAGCTGGTGGCTGACTACTCTGATGAGCCCATTGGCATACAATGTTATTGACCAAAACGCTAAATATTATCCATTGGAAGAAGATCTGTCCTTCATTCAGAAACTTATAAAGCCACTTCGATCCAAGCTAAGAGATGCTTGAGGCACAGTGGCAGATGTATGTGCACGTAAGGCAGAGAAGACTTTGAGACGTTCACTGAATCACAACATGAGAGCATGGCTCCCCATGTGGCAGGAGCTCTTCCATTTCACATAAAAGAGATGGCACTCAAAGAGAGTGTAGTGAAGGAACCCATTATGGAGTGTGGGCTGGGAAAGTGAACTAATAATGAGTGACGATGAGGCAAACACAGGGAACTATCACCTCTGCAAGACCTGCAAGGGCAAGAGTAGGATGAGGTGTGCCTAGAACCCAGAAGGAGCATTGCAGGGTTCAAAAGCATCTCTCCAGGTAAAGATGAAAGATGTAAAGTCTCCGTCATTTCTTGTGGTTGAGTAGTATTCCATGGTATACAAGTACCACAATTTGTTAATCCATTCAGGAATTGACGGGTATTTATGTTGCTTCCACAATTTGGTAATTATGAATTGAGCTACAATAAGTAGTTGAAACTCATTCTTCTTAGTAAAATATCTCAAGAATGGAAAAAAAAATCCAATGTACCCAATACTAATAGGAAACCATAAACAATTATATTTTCATACGAATGATAAAACACAAAAAATAGTCCAGCTAGGAGGAGGGGAGAGGAATGGGAGGGGAAAGCAATTGGAGGAAGGAGGGAGGACGTTTTCTGGCATCTCACCTAGTGTGCACAAGGCAGGGTAGTCAGCACACCCCTGGGGCAAAGGGCTTTTCTACAACTTGAACTTTTCCATGGAAGTGAGAACACTGTAACCTAAAATATTGTACCCTCATATTAATTTGTACTTTTCTTAAAAAGGTTATCTATCTAGGATACCAGAGAATAAAGAAGCAAAATAATTTGCAATATAAAGGACAAAATATCTTTTAAGGTAAACTTCCAACTGGAATCCAAAGTCTGAAGGTCTAAACAGAATTTCAAAATCCTTTGAAGTCATCCACCTCTACTGCAAAGACTCATGATCAGCTTGGAAACAATATTGTTTATTAACCATAGGTAATATCTAAGTCAGTTAGTAGGATAATAAGTCAAAATGAAAATAATTTTTTTTTTTTTGAGACAGAGTCTCACTATGTCACCATTGGTAGAGTGCTGTGGCATCACAGCTCACAGAAACCTCAACCTCTTGGGCTTGAGCGATTCTCTTGCCCTCAGCTTCCCAAGGAGCTGGGACTACAGGCACTCGCCACAATGCTTGGCTATTTTTTTGTTGCAGTTGTCACTGTTGTTTGGCAGGCCCTGGTTAGATTTGAACCAACCTGCCTCAGTGTATATGGCCGGTGCTTTAACCATGGAGCTATGGGTGCCAGGTCAGCCAATATGAAAATAATTTTAAAACTTACAGTAGCCTTATGAGTTGATTTACTAGGATTGTGTGAAATATACCATCACCTTCTTAAGGTTTTGGTAAAAATTCCTGAGATGGTGTGCTTTATATATTTAGGAAATACCACACTTGAAACATTACATAGAATATTACAAAATATCTAAGCTAGGTTTATATTAATTCAAACAAAAAACAATGGTTAATTTGTAAATCACACTCTGTGTTTTTTGGACTTCATACAGTTAGGCTTGTTTAAAACACTGGGTTCCTTTGATTTCTGGCCTATGTGCCTCAGTCTACCACATCAATAAAATCACAAGACAGCTAGTCCTTGCCAAACGTTATCAATATTGCTTAGGATGTCAGTTTGTTTCTATCTAATAGAAGTGAACTACACCATGAACCTTTATTTTTTAATCTAGATGATAGTCAAAGGTTCTGAGATCTGTGAACGTTTGACAAGATTTATAAAGTTAAGTTGTCATCTAGAACAATTGGTATGGCTTTGATTCAAAATCAATCACTGAGAGTATTTTTTATCTGTCTGAAATTCTCTGAAATGTTCTCCCTGTCAGCATGAAATGTAAATGGAATTCCAACAAAGAGTAAATTTCATAATCAAATTATAACTAATAAATTACTTCTAGAATGTTCCCACATGTATATGTATTCACCTGTTTATTCATAAGCTAGTTTTTTTAGAACTATCTTTTTGACACTACTATCATTTTAGTTACTCTATTATGTAGGTCTTACTTATACTCTGTAATCCTTATTTCAGGGAAATATGTCACAGAAGATAGAAGATAAAATGGATTAAGTAGATGATTTAAGATCACCACTCATAGCCTGAGTGTTTTCCTTTTAACCAGTCCTGAACTAAGTAAGCATCCTCTCAAAGTGTTTTTCATTAAATCAAAGGTATGACTTCTTGGTAATTGCTGTTACAGATGGTAAAATGTATCTCCTTTCAATTAAATGTGCTACAAACTCTTAGGCAGAGTTTAAGATATGTACCTAGCATTGCTACATGCTCTTGCCTGATAGAGCTCTAAAGTAAAGTATAAATTATATTAGAACCTCTGTAAGTTGACCATCCAAGGAACTGTAGCAAACTGATCCACATACGTAAGTGGTCAACAAAAGGAACTTCCACTGCGCACATGTGGTGCACGTGTAGGCAATAAAATGAGGTCAACGTAAGGAGGTCGTCAACTATGGAAGTTCTATTGTATATACTGATGATTACGATCTACTCTACAAATGCTATGACATAAATGTGAAGAAAGCCAAAATCATGAACAAGGAGATAGAGCCACGGTTTTCCTCAGAAGAGGGGTGTTAGCCATTTGAGTGCATTACGATGTGATGCTTTTAAAAAAATCTGCTTCTTTGCAGAATTAATTAATACTATTAATTTTATAAAAGGTACCGATAATCACAATAGTGAATTATATTTTCCTCCCATAATGATCAGGTTTTTGAAGCTGGACTCCTCGTGATGAGCATGGATGAAGGTCACCATGACTCTGACTGCATTTTTTGAATTTGCTTAAACCACATTTTTGCTTAATGCTCATGTACTTTGGAAGGTGTTGAACTCTGTAGAAGTGTGTTGTCTCCTGGGATGCCTATCTCAGAGCGCTTGGAATGCCTAAGACAGTCTGGTCCCTACATGGAAATTCAAACTTGTTTCCATGTTTGTTTAATCAAAATGGTCATATCCAGGAACATTTTGTGTTTATAAATATACAGAGAAAAAGTGAAATAAAACAAAATCATTGTCATTGCTTAGGCTGCAGGATAAACAGATCCTCTCTGTGTTTTCTGAGCTTCCTTGGGATTTAAAGGTACTTTTGAATGTTCCTCTTTCCAGGTGGCTGGAGGTCGCCTCACTGTGGCTCACCATCAAGTGCATGTTTTCTTTCTTGTTTTCTGTTCTTTCTTTCTTTCTCCACCTGCTTTAAAGCCCTTGAGCTTGCTGTACTCAGCTTTGGTAGCAAAGAAACAGAGTATTTTACACCCGTGATATGACAGCCTCATCAATGTTATTAAGCTTAAATGAGTGAGATGGATAAAATAATCTCAATCACTGAACCGGGACATATATTTACACAAATATAAAAGGTGTGATGATGATTCTGTTTGGAATGAATGTTCAATTGATGTCACATTGTTTTGGCTATTGTCTTGAAGGATATGCTAGTATTTTTTCCTTTTTTTTTTTTTTTTTGGTTTTTTGGTTTTTAGAATTTCTTTTTGTGAACATATTTGTATGTTCAGAGTATTCCAAGTCCCTAAGACAATGTGCCAAATGAATGGAAAGAAGCCAAGCCATTCCATTCTCTCTGGTTATCTCAATGACAGATGTAAATTAACCTGCAATCATTTTGGCAGGGACGATGAGTATTGATTGTGAAAATGGCCACAGCTCAGTTTGTCACACATCGTCTCTGCTACCTAAGTGTTTAAACACATTAATCAAAAGCCTGACGCAGCTAAGTTCAACGTGAGTGGCAGCACCAAGGGAGCTGTAGGAGCTGAATACCAGGCTGGATTTAAGGTAAGCTGGCAATCTATCCCTGTGTGTGAGTTACCACCTTGCAATGACACATCCACTCCCCAGTCATCTGCTTCCTTCATACCATTACAGAACAAGACAGTGGCCACATTTTCTCTGTTTATTTAACAGCATTCTTGATGGTGCCTGCATGAAAGAGTGCTTATTAATCCAGGAGTGTGTATTTTCAGGAAAAAAGTAGATTATATGGACAATGGAAATTACGTATTCTAAGAATCAGTGAAATAATATGTTCTAATGTAGCCCAATGATTTCATAATTAGTATTTAGCAAACACGGTGATTTTATTTATATATGCATGTATATTCATCTGAAGCTTCTCTACCAAAGTGAGATGCTTGAAAAATCTCTGTATATTTCATGTTAAAGTGGATTACAAAAAACTATATGCTGGTAGAGCTTTAAGGTTCCTCATTTGTAATTTTTCCAATACTTGGTAGGAAAATTCCTCCACCGTAAATTGTGATACATTATAATTTTCCATTTTTGAAAGCAAATATATAGTTTTGACAGAGCTAGCAAGATGCAGAGAAAAGAATTACCACATTTCCAAGTGTTAACATATGCCTTGTTCCCCTTTCTTCACAGGAATAGTAATGCAGATGTTCATTATGACGTATAAAATGACTCCAGAAGATACCTAAAGTTTTTAATCTCCAAGCCCTCTGGTCCTCTTTGGGGTTTGATCCCTGGCTTACTAAGAAGAATAGGGAAATGATCTCTACTGAGCATTTTAAAGGAGTGTCTTTTGCACCCCCTCCCCGCCCCACCCCGCCAAATTCCTTTTCAGAATATTTGGCATTCCTACAAAAATTAACTTTAGGGAAAAAAAATTATAGCATTTTCTTTAAAAGGGGATTTACAGTTGCACTTAAAGTAGATACTTACACTTCTGCTTGGCAAATTGAATTATTGGGAAACAACTCCAGAAGAATGAGTTACTTGCAACCAATAAAAGGCAATGGAAATATATGCGTGTGTATACAAAATAACACAGGGAATAAGATTAACGAAATCATTGTGTCACTGAAGAAACAAACAATTATTGGTTTCTTTGTAAGGAATTAAAGAATTGTTTCCTTTGGCTTCTTTCTTATAATCTGAATTATTGTTCTTAAAGCATAGTTTTTGCAGGCAGTGTAGAAATTCTTCTATGATGAGCTGATTTTTGTTGTGCTTCCCTTTTATTGGTTTTGTTTTGCTTTGGAACATATTTTTCGGAAACTTGTGGTGCATCCCATCTTAAGTAGATTTTAAAGTGATTCAAAGTGAGTGATTAAGGGAAAATTCAGGTACAGCTAAAACTATACTTGAGGTTCAATCCAGCATATCAAGATGCTCACATTTTGAGAAGTGGTAGAGAAGTGACAGAAATTCATGCCAACCTGAAGAGCTTTACTTAGGGATGTCTGCTCAGTGTCCCTGGGATGAATGACAAGCAAAATGACCCAGACTGTTGTGACTGTCTTTTCCCCCCTCAGTCTCCCTTTCCTCTTCCAACAAATAGGGTTGAAGCCTTACTGAAATGCATAGACATACTTAGAACAGAACTTCACTTTGCTTGCGAGGTAATAGTAAGATAATGGTTACTTTTCTTTTTTTTTATTAAATCATAGCTGTGTACATTAATGCAATCATGGGTTACACTGTGCTGGTTTTATAAACAATTTGAAATGTTTTCATCAAACTGGTTAACATAGTCTTCACGGTGTTTTCCTAGTTATTGTGTTAAGACATTTATATTCTACACCTAGTAAATTTCACATGTACCCTTGTAAGATGTACCCTAGGTGTGGTCCCACCAATTATCCTCCTTCTACCCATCTTCCACCCTCCCCTGCCCTCCCTCTCTTCTTTTCCCTTAATTCCTCTACTAGGTATATATCCAAAAGACCAAAAATCAGATTTTTTTTTTTTAAATACAGACTCTCATTTTGTCCCCCTCAGTAGAGTACCATGGCATCATAGCTCCCAGCAACCTCAAATTCTTGGGCGCAAGCAATCCTCTTGCCTCAGCCTCACAAGTAGTTGGGACTACAGGCATCCGACACAACGCCCAAATAGTTTTAGCTACGAGATTCCACTCTAGCTCAGGCTGGTCTCAAATTCCTGAGCTCAGGCGATCCACCTGTCTCAGCCTTCCAGAGTGTTAGGATTACAGGCATGATATCTGCACCCAGAACTTTTTTTTTTTTTTTGGGAGAGAGAGAGAGAGAGAGAGAGAGAGAGAGAGAGAGAAATAGGGTCTCACTCTGTTGCCCAGGCTGAATTGCAGTGGCATCATCATGGTTCACTACAACTGCAAACTCCTGGCTTAAGTAATCTACTTGCCTCATCTTCCCAAGTAGTGAGGACTATAGGCATGTAGGCACATACCACTACACTCACCTACTTTTTTTTTTCTTTTTTTTTTGTAGAGACACTACATTGCCCAGTCTGGTATCAAATTGCTGGCCTCAAGAGATCCTTCTGCCTGAGCCCCCCTTAAGACTAGAATTACAGGCATGAACCATTGCAACTAGATCATAGTTACTCTCTGGCCACATTTCTATCCTAGCTCCTTCCGTCTCTTTTTACTTTTTCTAAAGAAGTAGTACAATGGAGAAAGAAAGTAGAGAGGTAAGCAAGGGGCAGTTTGGGATAGCATACTATGAAAGACCATGAGAAACCTATAAGGTTGGAGCTTCCTTTTTGCATCAGAGAAATTCCACTGGGGCTTCAATAAGTATGATATCACTCCACTATTTTGCTGGGTTATCCCCTTCACAAAACAGAAAAAGGTAGATCTAGTGGTAAATATTTCAGATCAAAATAAATGTTTTCAAATTGTCCACAAGAGAGATTCGGGAGTGTTTCCCTTAACCACATTGTTTCCATTAAGGAAGACGGGGTCAGAAAGATAGAGACTCCGAAGGTCAACAGCTACTTAGAACTGAGCTGCCACTTGGAGCTTCCAATTCTAAAGCAGAAGTGCATGTTGCTGCCAGAGAATTCTAAAGCAGAAGTGCATGCTGCCAGAGAATATCAGTTACAGATTAACAATGGTAATTCAAACAAACAAAACCAAAATAAAAGTATGTTTTCAGTTAGAATAGCCTTAAGTACAAGCCCAGCCATTGGTCATTCTATGCAATCAAAACACTTGAAAAGGCAGAAAAATGGACACTTTTAAGAGTTTCATGGAAAACCCAAGGAGAAGTATTACTGAAAGCTAAATTTCCTAAGTAAACAGAGCAATCAAAGTAACTTAATAAACACAGCAATATGCAGTCTGTAGAGTAGAATTCTTTGGAACACTTACATTGTCATAATTCACTAGTGTTTACCCCTGCAGAGGTATATCTGTTGACAATATTTCTCTAGGAGTCATCAGAACTTTTAAAACTTCCAAATGATAAAAATAAGTAACTCTGAACACATGCAACCTTCCAGCCTCTGTGATCAGTTACTCTTACTCTGGATTCCAGGTATTGTTACCTTCACTTTGACTAAAGAACAAGTATTGTGCTTTTCACTCCTAAGAAGATCATTTATGGGTAAGATAGAAGCAACTCTTTCACTAGAAATCTGTTAACGCTGCTCAAATTCAGGACAACAAAATGAGCAGGAATCTCTGTAATACAAATTTGTCCATTTTTACAATACATTCCCTAGCTACTTTTAGTTTTATATAAAAAATATTGCCATTCCGTTTCGGCGATGGATGTTGTGGTCTTTGCTGAGGGAGAATAGTTATTCACAAAGCTATTCTATTAAGATAAGGAGGATAAGCTCTGGTCTTCAGGTTTATAACATATTGCTTTCCAGTTCCATGAATTAAGGTTAAAATGTTCTCATGATGTCTCTGAGACTTACGACAAGTTGTCTTTAGCACATGAGATGGGGAAAAAAAAAATTTCAGAAGCCAACATAATTTTGGGATCAGAGATAACAGTTGTGTTGAGTTAAACTGTATCAACCTTTTCTACAATTATCTCTGACAAGGTTATTTTCTGATTTTCTTTTATAGAGTAAGCAGCCTTCAGATATGCAAAGATGTCTTCCTTTTTATTACTCCAGGATCTACTTAGGATCATGGCACTTAAATACGATCATTGTGCAATTGCATCCATATACTCTGTGTATTTCCTACAGGTTCACTGGTCCTATTCTAAATCAATAAATCTATACATATTTATTTCACTTACAAATGTATTAATGGGAGGTCACTCTTATTTTATTCACAATTGTTAAATCTTATGCTTCTGGTTGCTATTAATGAATACCAGTGCTTTCAAAAGATACTGAGAGGGAAAAAAGTCATAGAATTAGATTAACTGTGTGATCTTGTGTCCATGGAGTTTGACTGAATTAGAATAAAGCAGCTTTGAAGCAGAGGCTCATTACAGTCTAATAAAGCACAATTGGCAGATCATTCCCACCTTCTATTCAGAAAACTGACAGCAACCGGGGCTTAGTTTTTCCTTGTCGTGTGTCTCAGGTACATTTTCCTCTCATTACTCTATCCAACTCGGTCCAGTATCTGGTTCTTTCACACCTGGAAAACTCTCATAGCCTTGTTTTTTTGCCAGCCTCCTGCTTCTCACATTTTCAGTAGACTGCTCTAAATACCAGGACGACAGATTATATTTCTCCTGTACTACCCCGATAACAACTTTAAACCAGGGAATGGATGGATAAAAGTTAAATGATTATTGGTTCTTTCCTCTTTACATATATGGAATGCTGTGATGTTCTCTTGACGGTGTATCCCTCTGTATTCCGTCTTTCCCAATTATTAATCCTTTGAGATTAATGGTCATAGATTCTACATTATCTTATATACACATACATTGAAACCAGGGCAGCTTCATAGATGCATAGGAAATTTTGATTCATGATAATTATATGCCTGAGGGTGAAAAAATGACAAAGACTACATGACATTTTATTCAAATATGACTTTATAGATTAAAACTAAATGTATTACATTTCAGTAAGAGTAAGCTATTAAAATGCTGAAAACACTACCTCCCCCTCCACCCAATTTAAGCACAATGCATTGGTTTCAGACCTGCAGGTTTTTCACTCAGATGATCATAAGGCCTTTAGACTGGGCTCCCTGCCTCCATAAAGATATTCTTTTTCCTCTTCAAGGCAATCAGAATTATCCTTCATAATACAATTATCGTTCTGAAGATTAAAACACTCTTCTATATAGAAAGCCTTAGAACTAGCCTTAACTACCTCCTTACCAAACTGAAATAATCATTCAAAGTCACAGTTACCAATATGTAACCTGTGTTAGTTTGCTTTGAAGGCTCAGGAAAAACTTCCATAATAGCCCTGTTGCCAGCCCAGTGTGTGCTGAACTTGTGATGCTAGGGACGCCTTTGTGCCCTGGCAAACCCAAATCTCTCATGCTGTCATAGTGTCTTATAATAGTATGTTTGGTTAAAAAAAAAAAAAAAGAAGAAGGAAACAATTCTTTGATTCTCTCTAAATTTGCTTTTATTTACTTTGGTTTGGCATCTTCACTTCCATGGATAGAAGAACCACAGAACTGGGGCAGAACAATGGAAAACAAACGATCTTGTCCTGAAATATGTTCCTTCTTTCGTGAGTCTTTCCTTTATTCTGTCTGAACTATATTAGTCCCTTTAAAAGTTACCTTAGAAGTAGCAGAAAATGAAATACGTCCATATACAAAGTGCACCCTCATGAGAGGCAGCCTAGTGTGAGATAAAGATCTCTGGACTCCTGCTTGAGAAGCAAGGTGCAAATACCTGTGCTATTATAGTCAGTGTACTTTGGAGGTATTTCTAACTTTTCAGCACTTTTAATTCCTCATCTCTCAAACTACGAGTATCATACCTGATGCATTATGATGCCGCTGTGAACAATCAGCTGGCAAAATGTATTAGGTGAAGACTGTGTATAATCACTATAAAAATAAATGCAAAATATATAGCCAAAGCACCCACATTCTCATGCTCTCTCTTCTCCAGTTGTAAAACAACATAGAATGATCTCAATTTTGTTTATTGCCTATTTCTTTAATCTTTTTAAAACTGTTTATATTTGTCCCTAATCCTTGAAACTGCTTTGGCATTATCTGACATCTAATTTAATTAGCTGTGAGTTACTTCTTAAAGATCCATGTTGAAAAAAAATCACTAAAATAACACTAACCCTACAAAGATCCCATTAGGCACCCCAAATGGATATCAGGTACTTTATAATTACTTGTTCCATAGAATGGCTCAGTCAGTTTTTAATCTGAGGTTTGTTCTCATCACCGTCAGCGATATTTTGTCCCTCTGACATTACTTTCCAGGCATTGGATAAAATACCAAATTATTCCATCACTTATTACTTTTATTATTTGGTTTTTTTAAATTACAGAAATCAATCCAAGGATATTTTCAGACATAAATGACACGTGCTCACGTCTGTGTTTCACAGGCTCATGTGATTTAAACTCAGGAGCCCCTCGACAGTATCAGAAGAAAAAATTGGGAAAGGAAGAAGTGCCTGAGAAGGATGATGTTGTCATTTATAGTAAACAATGCGATACGCCAGGCAGAACATTAGGATATCATTTTAATTACTTTACTGTTTATATAAAATACAATTTCTAACGTTGAGTTCTATCCTGGCCCCCGTGGAGCAGAGCCTTCCTTGACAGCTTTCATTTCTAGTAAGCGTCCAACCCACCTGCGTGAGAGCTGAGGTCTCTGTGTCTGGAGGGCAGTGGAGTGGTTTATATTCTTTTCATTTGATCCATGTTACGTGAGAATGGGTTTTCTGCCTGGATAGAGGACAGTCACCGAGTGTGACACAGATGACTGACAGCCCCGGCACAAGTAAGCACTTTAGTGTTTCAATATGATTTCTGCAGTCAAGATGGGACTTTTTTTCCCTCTTAGACAAAGCTATTGAATCGAGCTTCAGAGAAATATCAAAGCACTGTCTTAGAGACTAGTTCTAACGTTGAACATTAATTTTTAAACTGGAATATACCTTAAAGAAGGACATTTTAAACCTTGTTTCTTGATCCTGAATTATAAAAGATTTGTCAGTATTTTAATTTGTCAATTTTCAGTTCCATTCAAGGATGACATTGTCTACTAGCATCCCTCTGACTACTTTCTTTTCTCATTTCCAGAAATTAAGTTAAAAATCAATTGCTTTTTAGAGAAAATTCTATATTTTTTTCTTAATGTTTACTGCAGGGATTTACAAATTTGTATAGTTATGACAGAAGAAGACAGAGAATCGTTAAGTCACATCATAAAATATATGTCACATAACCCAGATAGGTTCTGCTACACACTCAAGCCCCGTAATTTTGGTGCCTTTACAATTATAACTTTGACTCAAAGCCCTCAACCATAGTTGACTATGTGATTGTGTGACTGACAGACTCAGAGTATTTAAAAATTATTCTGATTTTTACTGAGATGTAGTAAAAACAGTTTACACAGTTTGGAAAATAAAAAAGTTACCATCTACTGATTCTGGGAGCTGCTCAGTCACTAACGAGGCAGACTCAATTCAGTATATGATTTCAACTAATTATCCCGCTTCCCCTTACCATCCGCCCCTATTTCTCAGCCCAGTTATTCTAAAGAATCTACCTTCGGGCTCGGCACCTGTGGCTCAAGTGGCTAAGGCGCCAGCCACATACACCTAAGGTGGTGGGTTTGAATCCAGCCCCAGCCCGCCAAACAACAATGATGGCTGCAACCAAAAAAATAGCCAGGCGTTGTGGTGGGCACCTGTTGTCCCAGCTACTTGGGAGGCGGAGGCAGGAGACTTGCTTGAGCCCAGGAGTTGAAGATTGCTGTGAGTGATGCCACAGCACTCTACCCAGGGGGACAGCTCGAGACTCTGTCTCAAAAAAAAAAAAGAATCTACCTTGGCTGCTCATCAGGTTTCTCTTTCCTTGAGAGTGGAAAGAGAATGTCCCCAGCTGATGAAGAACACCGAGATTCATGATCCTCTCTGATGTTTTTTCCCTGTGGCTAACACATGGAATGTGCTTTTAATAAAATGCTCAGGGATCACTTTGTAACTCTGTCACCTAAAGGAGGCCTTACTCTTTCTCAGTTCTTACTAGAGTATGTCTGTGTGGTTGTGTCTGTAAACCGAGGAGTTTGTGTATAAATGAAAGTATACACAGGGAGTCTGTATAGAGAGTAAAAAAGCAGTTCTTTCTATGATGGTAGAGACAGTAGCATAGACATCAACTTTCTTTCTTTTTCTTTTTTTTTTTGCAGTTTTTGGCTGGGCTGGGTTTGAACCCGGCATATGGGGCGGGTGCCCTACTCCTTTGAGCCTTTGAGCCACAGGCGCCGCCCAACATCAACTTTCTTTTAGTGTAGCCAAAATGACTGAAGTAAAACAGGTATTTCTTATTAAAAGAAAGTACTTCATTTCCGGAAAAAAGATGCATAACTTTGCAACATCTACAATAAAAAACATCTGGTAGCCATTCTGAGTATAAACGTTTTATTAAACACTTAAACGGCATCTTTTCAGTGCTAATTAAATGAATTTAACCCAATTAGGGGATTAGAGACACTTTGTAAGTGCTCAGTAGCGAGACTGCCTGAGAAACTTTACACTCCATCACTTCATCCCTTACACGCCGCTCGCACATGGCGTGAATCATACAGAGGCTGTTCAGCACTTCCTTGGATAGTTGCTTCCTGTTTTCCTTTGCTTTTTAAAATCCTCTAGCCCACTAGCTTGGCACTGGCTGTTACGCAGGATGCCTGCTAATTCACCAAGTAATTGCTCAGAGGGTCCCATTTTCAGAATTGAAAAACAGAAGTGGGGAGATCTTCTGTTTCCTGCTGATACAGTGACATATTTAGAAGCAGTTGTCTATACAAGTGTCTGCCTCAGCGCGTCCTGCGGCAAAATTCAGCGCATGCCATCAGCGCTTGCCCACGCCGCACAGTTACCCGTTCAGACGCTCATCCTTCCTGCCAGCACCTACTGGGCTCCCACCAGAGCCCAGTGGACAGATTTGTTGCCACTAGTTGGTTTGTTTTTCCACCCTCTACTCGGCCAAGGCAAAAGGAGGAAATGCAAGCTATAAAAAAAAAAAAAAAAAAAAAACAAAGCCATGCCTTAAAGATCAAGGACAAAATAATTTCCAGAAACAACCCAAAACACTTTAGGTTCTTTTTAACATAGTCAAACTATAGATCTCAAAGGTTTTCAAGACTTACTTATTACTTGAGAGAAAAAAAAAATAAACCCTGTATATAATCATACAATTCTGTGTAAACAAATGCCTGCAGTTATGTGTTCCAGTACAAAAGGCCTATCCATAGTCATCACATCTGGCCTTGACGTAGGATCGTCCCTGAACTGGCCAGTGTATTTTAAGCAGAGAGGATAGTGTTATGGAAAAAAAAAAAATTACACTCACATTTGAAAGCCTCTGAGGTTTGTTGAGAATAAATGTGCGTTGTGGATTTTATTTATGCCTGAGATAATGTCTCGCAAATGCATTTTCTCCATTTTAAGAGAAAATTATAGTTGGAAGCATCCTGATAAGGAGCTGGTTGAATAAGTCACAGCAAATCATGAACCCACGTTTTAATCTGTGCTGTGAGGAGAAGGTTGTGTGTGCATGTGTGTGTTTCCTGGAACATAGTTATTTAAAACAAAATTTTATACTGCATAAAACATACAGGATATATAAGGCCTCACAAGTTCCAGATAACTCAGGGGAATTTACAATTTAAAGTGGAGCCATATCTGATTGTCCTGTGGAAAAGTGCAGCCTCGGAAAACATATCAATGAAAGGGATGAAGGTTGGTCAACACCTATTGAAATACTCTAATACGTGAATTATGGGAGCTTTCTTTCATGAGTGGCACAGGAATACTAGACGATTACAATAAATGTCCTTATATGGTTTTTACACTTGCTGGAATTTCTCATTAGGCACGTTTGCCTGGACTAAGAAACTATCATGTAAGTGATCCAAAACTCTCAGAGGATTTGATGAAATAAATTTTCAAAGTAGCATAAAATGGCTTAAAATGTTTTATGACTTAATGGAAAATTTATCTAAAGTAGTGACCAACCCAAATGAGTTGGTATTCAGCAGATCTTTACTGATCCCTTGGTGGTTTCAGGTTCTTTGCTAAGTGGAGGGAATACAGCTATGACCAAGATAGCATATCCCCAGGAGGGTTATAGTTCAGTGGCCATAAATGAGGAAAGAAGCCAGGCTTTCCACAGGTGGTAGAGCAAGTTCCCTGGCAAGAAAGCTAAGAGACTTTACCTGAAGCACAAAATATTTATTGAATTTCCATATTTTATTGGAGGAGGGGAGTAGGCTTTAGGATGATTTAATGAAAAGGGAAGGAGGATACAGAAGGGAGGACTCTATGTTGCCTCCTTGGCACTGGAGTGAAAGAAATGAACATTAACTTAAAGTAATTGCAGATTGTGGTAAATGCTGTAAAGCAAAGGGACTGTGTGCAGGGAGGGAGGAGAATAGAGAATCAAAGTTGCTGGCAGGTGTCTTTTAAAATGCAAAGAGAAGGCCACTCTCTGTGGTCCCCGTTAGAAGAAGATAAGAAAGCTCTTCTAATGGGCAAAGAAGTACCTTCCAAATTTCAGAGGCACCTAGAGGTGCTAAGGAACATCCACCACGTTAGAAGGAGGTCTTCCTTGAACTTTGGACAAGACACTGCAGTACCTTGTCCGTGGTAATCTTCACTTCATCAAAAGAGAATGCACCCAAGCCCTATGATTAATACTGGCAAAAGAGTTCTCTCATAATTCTTGAATCAATGGAGCTCACCAGTTGTTTACTAATTTACTACTATTATGTTAGACTATAGCTCAACAATTACTGATTCACAGACTGAGTGCTGAGCTCAAGGGAAACAAAGACTTTTGGATGACAGGAAAGTCTCATGGGTGAGGCACACAAGTCAGCAGACAAGATGTCAAATGCCGGTGACTGAGGTCACAAGAGGCACTCTGCCGACCCAAATCAAATATGTTGACCTGGTTGCTTGTATCCTCACATTCACCTGAAGTAAATTTACTTTTAAAAAGAGAGGTAAAGATAGAGACGGGGAGAGAGAGAGAGAGAAACCCCATCCTGTAAAAGACAAACAAAGAAAGCAAAAACAAAACAAACAAATAAAAAAGAACACGGAGGTTTGGATCCTCAGGGAAGGGATGGCCAGAGCAATGTCCCAGGATAGCTGTTTGCTGGGATTTGTTCCATGGAAGTGGTATTTGGGGCAGGAAGAGTCGGAGGACAAGGGGCAAGAACCATATGCATTAGAAAATCAATCATGTTTAGCATAACTCTAAAGGAGGTTTATACATGTATCGCTATATGTGAAAATGTGTGTACTGATTAGCGACGCTCTTTCACAGAGCTAAACAGGAGTGTGTTTGTCACTGTTCGCCGGGATGACGGCTCATTTCAATGCAGTTCGAGTTTTACTGTCTTAGCATTTATGGCATTATTTGCTCTCTTACACTAATGCTGACAGATGCTTGGTTTATATTTAACCTAAAGGTGGCATTTACAACCGCAAAGACTCTTAATTATGGTAGAATTGAAAACACCCAGGATTCCCAATCCAAGCAACATTTTCCTTCTAGTGCATGTCAAATGCAAGGTAAAATTATAAAGCCAAGAATTGCAAACTATTTTCTTAGGTGAAAAAAATCAGCATACAGTTATGTATAGATTTTTCCAGAACAAGAGTATTGTAAGAGTCTCAGAATAGTTGTCAAAGGTAAGATGGAGATTTTTATATTTGACCTGGCCCCAGACATTAACTGCAGGAGACATGAGAAATCTGAAATTCCCTTTGCTACACCAGGGTAGCACTGAGGTAGAAATGATAAAGTAGGCACCCCCCATGAAGGCCGGACCAGCAGGGGTGCCATGTTCTGCACAACTCAGCCTCCAGCAGCTGTCCCCTGGCAATGTTCCCTCTCCTCTGTCTTGTAGCAAACAGCAAGATCCCCAAGGGCCAGCTACTTTGGTGAAGGAGAAAAATTACTTTGGATAGAAACTTTTAAATAGAATAACCTAGGAACAAAGACCTTTATTTTTTATTTTCTCTCTTTGTTTTTGTATCAATTTTACAGGTTTTAAAATGAAAACAAATAAAATAGACTTTTCTTGGGAAAAGATTTTGCAGTTGTTTTTGTTATTGAGAATAAACATCCAGAAAAGGTTTGTTGAAGCATGTTGACCTCAGTCTTTAGAATATGTATTAGTAATAATCATTAATTAATAACAGAATGCTTTAAGTTTAATTCTGGGAAAAGAAAATGCATGAACTCTTATTTTGGCTAATTTTCTATGTCAATTTGCCCAGGCCGTGGTATTCAGATATTTTGATCAAACACCAACATAAATGTCACATAAATGGGAAGGTATTTTTATATGAGATTTACTTTCCGATTAGCAGACTTTTTAATTGATATGCAATAATTATACATATTTATGGGATACCTGTGCTATTTTGATATATGTATACAATGAGTAAGGCTCAAACCAGGGTAAATGAGATATTCATTACCTCAAAACTGATCATTTCTTTGTGTTGAGAACACTCCAAATCTTCTCTTCTAGTTTTCTAAAATATCCAAGAAATTACCAGTAATGATAATTACCCTACTGTGCTATGAAACACTCAAACTTATTCCTTCTATGCGATTGTATTTTTGTACCCATTAATTAACTTCTCTTCATCTCCCCCCCCACCTTACCTTTCTCAGACTCTTTTAACAACAATTCCAAGCTCCACCTCGATGATAGCAACTTTTTTAGTCCCTCACTCATGTGTAGGGCTTAAAAAAAGTTGTTATAATGGAGGTAGAGCTTGGAATTTCTTAAAAAATGGATTTATACTTTATTTCATCTGTCAAACGTTGGAGAATAGTCAAAACACTCCAAAGCCCTTCTGGGCTCCACATCACTGTTTAAGTCTCTTCTTCTTCTTCCTCCTCCTCATCTTCATCAGAGCTAAAGGTACCATTGGGCAGGCTGTAGATACAGATGACCCTCTTGTTGGGGTCCTTGAGGATGAGGTGTTTGCCTTCCTCCAGCTTCATGCAGATGTCAATGATGCAGCGCAGAAAGCCCCAGGCACTCTCCACGCTTAGGTTGATCTGGCTGGCAAACTCATTGGGCTTGAACTGCTGAGGATGATGTGGTGTGAAGAGTCTTTTTCGTGGTATCAAGACGTATAACTGAGCTTGTAGTACTCATATCCAGCCAGCAAAGCACAGTAGGTCCATTGGGCCAGCTTGTAGCTGTTGTTCTTTAGCTCGGTGGCAATGACTGCTCCATGCTGAGAGTCTAGCTTCTGATGCCAGTCAACATCGTTACAGTGCCTAGAATTCCACTCATTGAGTGTCTTGATGTTGATGAAGGACAGTTATGAAGGAGTTGTTAGCTCCAGTCATGACACCATCATGCTTGCAAGGAACAATAAGGTCAATATCATTCCCCAGCTTCCACCTGGGACACCTGTATGTAACAGATACAATCTGGTTCTTATCCATGTCGTCTTCCACAAATGGGTTTGGGTTGGGAAAATTGTATCTTTCCTTCCCCATTCTCAGGCACTGCTGGGAGAAATTGTGGTTCATGTAGGTTGCTTCCATGGCCAGATTGCAGGGAGAATTGAAGGAATTACTTTCATCTTGAGGGGGTTCATTGGCTGTTTCACTCACTGTCAGGAGGTCAAAGTCTGAGTTGCCCCTCTTATCAAAGAAGAGCTTGGACCTAATTCTCTGTATGACAATATCCTGGGAATGCACTGAGCTCATCAGTGTGGCCAGGATGGCATCAGTGGCAAACACATTCCCCTGAGTTTATTTACTTATTTTTCTATGCCTGGCTTATTTCACTTAGCATAGTGTTCTCAAGGTTAGTTCATGTTGTGAGTTTGCACATTGTATCCGTTAGGCGTGGATTTACCCAACCCTCCCCCTTCCCACCTACTTGATTTTCAGTGAGATTTACTTCCACATAGTTGTTGATCAACCAGTTCCATGTTATTGTTGAGTGCATGTGGTGTTTGTTTTTTCATTATTGCAATAACTTCACTTAGAAGAATGGTCTCCTATTCCATCCAGATTGTTACAAAAGATACTCAATCATCATTTTTTTAAGGCTGAGTAGTCTTTCCTATTGTGCATATACCACATTTATTAACCCATTCATGTATTGGTGGGCACTTGGGTTCTGATTAAAGCAAATTATTTCCATAATGTGGGTGGAAATCCCTCAGAAATTAAAAGTTGGAGGTCCCCAAGAGAAGAGGAAATTGTGCCAGCAAAATGCAACATCAACTCTTCCCTCTAGCCTGTTTTCCTACCATACAGAGTTGAACTTCACAGCCTCCACAAACACATGAACCAATTCTTTGACATAAATCCATGTGGAGATTGATTGATAGACACATATCCACATCATATTGTTTAATTTTTCTGGATTATATAATATAAACCTTCATAGTAAGTGTGTGCTCACTAGGGAAGTTTATTCTTGCCACATCACACTGCATAACTATTTTTCTTTACAACTTTGGATGTTTACTTAGTGGAAATTTTGTGATCAAGGCACAAAATCTTATTTGCACAACAAAAATTTGTCTATCGCCTTTTGTTTTATAAAGAATAAAAATAGCATGGG
Organism: Galagoides demidoff; assembly: GCA_963574575.1. NCBI lineage: Eukaryota > Metazoa > Chordata > Mammalia > Primates > Galagidae > Galagoides > Galagoides demidoff. The sequence goes on from CAUYQV010062629.1 coordinate 25,757, forward strand.
CTTTCATAATTGAACATATAATCATATACTACATACTACAAGCATGACCCTGTCATCCAAGCAACTCCCCTAAATAACAATTCAAGGTTTTACAGAATGTTTGTACAGTTTAATTTCCTATTATGGAGTTTTACATTACTAAAATAGGCATTTTACACCTGTATGTCTAATAGATGATGAAAGAGAATAAGGGTCTTACTCAAAGATCTGTAAAACAATGTCTGGTATAGTTGGACTGCAAGTCATCTAGGTGAGATTGAAACCTTCAGTTTTCCTATCACATCACAGCAGTCAAAGTCAAATGTATACACTGTGGAAATCCTTACTATTTGCTTCAAGCTGCTGTAACTTGTTAGCCCAGTGAGACACACAAAGGGAAGCAGGAGGTAGTCACACAATCCAAAGAACAAACTCACTTCTACTTACTTCAAAGCACTAAATTTCTGGATCCTGATTCCTTCCTTCTCACTCGGTATTTGAGTATTTTGTCCTCTCCTACTTATCTCCTCCTCACACAGAGCCTGCTCTGATATTTTGTATGTCCTTGATCTATTTATTATTTATGTATTTCTTAGCTTGGTAGCTAGTTTAGGTAGTAACATCAGCAGTAATAAAACCAATGACAAGAATAAGCAAAGTCAAAAATACTAATTTGCATAAAACAGTTGAGCTAATAAGTGGCCTTACCAGGATTTAAATCCAAGGATGTCTAATTTCTTATACTTTCAGCCACAGTGGCTGGCAGAATGACACGTTTTCTTACTGTGAGGTGTAATTTAACCCTACACCCTTTCTTCTTGGCTTTTTTTCATAATTTTAGCAATAAATAATAGGAATTTGACTCTTATCTTCAAAATTCAGTAAAATACGAATATTAAGTACAATGGGGCTTCTCTGTGTTTGAAAGCATGATTTCTGAAAAGCCTAGATTTTCAGTGTTGTGTAAGGTATGCTGTACAGCAGGAGTATAGTAATGACTTAGCTTTGGCAACACATATAAAGGAAAATCTTATGAGAATAGATTGTGCAACTTCATCCCTCATGATCTTCTAGACTGTGACCCTGTTTTAAAGCAAAGCAGTTGTGTATAGCAAGGAGTACATAATAAAAAAAAAAAAAAAACCTTCCAAACAAATGCAGATACAGACTCAAAATATCTTTAAGAATATGGCACAAAAGTTGTAGAACATTCATTATAGTAGGGTGGGAAAAAAATTGCCCACAATTGAGGATTAATTTTTTCTTCTCCATTGGGTTCACAATGGACATGGCTCCAGATAACCTGTATATTATTTTATGTGTGAGCCTTGTGACTTTTTGTAAGTTACATAGGCAGCTAAAATTTTGCTTTTCAATTCTATAAATTTGAGATTAAAATTTTTTTGAAGCTTATTAAAACACATGAATGAAATCGAGTAGTACAGCACAGGACATGATATGTGCCCAATTAACACATTCCTACTTTTTATTTCTCCTTCCTTTTCTTCCTTCCTGCAATCTATCTTTCTCATTTCAAAATTACTGTATTCCTTACTGAACTCACATGCATTTGAATACATATCTCTGAGATGTCCAAAACATTACTTAGCATAGTATCACTCGTGCGTATTCAACGCTTTTTAATAATTGAAAATTAAAATGAGAGTGTTTGCTAATTTGAATTTTAAGAAATGGAAGCAACAGAATACAAATTATATTCCTGGTCTGATAAAATCAGTAGCTATATTCTGAAGCTTTTTAATATTTAGTTAAATAATTACATAGATTATGTTGTAAATGTAATTAACAGAATTCTTAAACAGAAGAATACCTTTTTAAATACGTTACACTCCACAGCAGTGAGTCCTTTCTCTTCTCAGCATAATTTATTGTGAAAGGTGTGTGTGGTGTGGAGGGTCTGTGTCAGAAATTCTTTCTGCCCTCCAGCTAAGTTTGCTTCAGTGGAAATGAGATCCTGACCACTGGGCTGATGGATGTACACATAACTGACTTGTTCAATTCTAATTTAATTCTGGAAATCTATCTCCTTTATGACTTTAATTTTTCTGACATGAAAACGTTCTATCTTTTTAGGCTTCCATGGCTTCTGCAGAGATAAAGTATTCTCTTGGTGGAGGGGGGCTGAGAAAGAAGCAAAGAAGCAGCAATAAACAACCCCACAAAACCAATTTTCACATTGGCAGAAAAAACATGAGAACTCCAAATAGCCATAACTTGAGACAGTGGCAGATCCTTGGCAGCGTAGGATTCGAGATTATTAATGAAAACCTTCACCAAAAACATGCACATCTTTAGTTTCAAGAGACCTGAGTTTTTCACATATGAAATGTCTAAAAGTATTATCAGACCAGGAGAGAGAAAACATAACTTCTATTCTAAGCATGGCCATGGTTATAGAGTTTATGATCCCATTTAAGCTGCAACAGGGTGAGTAAGGCACTCATTTCAATTCTTTATAATAATGAGAACAAAAGACTATGGGGATGATCTTTACTGAAGTCTTTCTACATCCCATTTGCTTAATTGAACAATCCTGCGGCATTCAGGCTACATTGATAATCTTTTAATAAAACATATATTTTTGTTCGCATCCTTACATCACAGATATTTTGATGAAAATTATTGAGATCATATATGTAGAGTACAATATAAAGTACTAAATATGTACTAAATAGTACATATTTATTGTACTAAATATGTAGTACAATATAAAGTACTAAAGCAAATATACTGTATCATGAATATATATATACCTTAAATATATATAGTTGAAAGAATATGCACTATTTTATTTTACATTAGGGACCAAATAAAATACATTCATACCTTTCCCTTCAATTTTAATCTTTTTGTACATACAATGGTGCTTGAGTCGATTCAAATGAGGCAAAAAAAAAATGGCTCCCTGCCCCCACACTTTGGAGGCTCTTTTTTAAAAAGGGAATTTTATAGCAACCTGTAGCTTCTTCTAGTTCACTTTTATGGTTTTCTTCACCTCTCCTATCATATCAAAAATGCCCTTTATTCATTTTTTTGTTTCTCTAGGCACATGATTTTAATTCTCTTTGAAGCTGACACCCTCAACACCTCTTAAAAATCTATTGTTCCTGAGGCTTAGCAATCAACTGACATCAAACTCCTCCTTCGCCTTCCCTATCTCACTATACTTGAGGAAAAGGTAAGGGGAAATAAAGGTTCTTAAGCCAAAGTTTCCTCGTTGTTTTCCTGAATTAAAAACTCCAGAGCCATTAAAGATATCTAGTTGTTCAAGTAAATAAATAATGTGATGATGGAATATTATTTTCAAATATTTCCAGTGAAGTTCTCCATGTGTAAAACCAAATTTCATTCTGCAAAAAATGGAAAATAGCTGACTGATACTTGAAAAGTCCTGAGGATCTCATATATATTTTTGTACTCAACTAGTTTGATCCTAGCAAAATTTTCTCAGCTGGGAGAAATGTACGATCGGAGACATGAAAGAATCTGAATTTCCTCCTTGAGGGGGAGTTTTCATGGTGACACTTTTATTCTATGTGGCTTTATTTTCACTGCCCCAAACCTTACAATAGAATAAATCTAAGTGATATGAAACACTGCCGTGCCTAGATCTACATTTTTAATCACAAATGAAACTTAGTTTCTTTCGTATTTCAGTTATGCCCAAAGACTCAATAGTCACAGCTAACCTTTCTCTTAAAGTTGTTGCATTTGCCACAGAGGTGCTCTCTCACTCTTGCTAAATATTTTGAGAAGTGCTTCTTTTTTTAAAAATCTACACTTTCCTCCTAAATTATTTCCTCCTAAATTATTAATTAGTTAGTTCACTTCATTCTTACCTAAGAACTCGTCATGGGTCCCACATTTGCACCTTGCTTAATATCACCTCTGAGATTAGCCATCTTACTCCAAGTAGTTCATAGGTAAAGAGATGTTTTTCCCTCTACAAAATCTAAGTACTACAGATTGTTTTTTTCAATAATTTTTTTACATGTATTCACACTAAAGTCCAAATCTGAAATCTCTGTGGGATTTATCTTTATGTCAAGGGAAATTTTTGAATATAGAAGGTTTTATCTTGACTACAGCTATCCTTGGAAAAAGGACATCAATTCTTAGTAAAATTAGTAAAATTTTAAGTATATAATTGAAAAAATAATTACTTAAAATGCTTTGAATTTTTGCTATTAGAAGTATGATACAAGGGTGTACAGCAGTGGCATTGCCCAGGTGGTTGTTAGAAATATTGACGTCATCTACACTCAGAACTCCTGGATCTGAACCTGCGTTTTAACAAACCCCACAACTCTGCATATGCACATTACAGCTGGAGAAGCACCAACCTAATTAATGACTCTGTTGATTTTTTTTGCTGCACAGGTGACCCCAAGAGAAACAAACATCTTATATCTAAGTGTGGTGTGGATACAAGGTACACACTTGCACTGAAATGGTTGGCTAGAACCACTCCTGTACTAACAGGCATGGGAGTTTTGTACAGGGATGGCCATAAATCCCCAGAGTGAGGGCATGGTCAGGGTGAACGGAGGCAGAATGGAACAGAGCTTGTGGCTCCCCTGTCTCAAGGGAGGCATAAATCTGTGTGCACTTACACTTACACATGCTGTGCCAGCCGCATCATGGGCTGCAAGCTATGAGAGGACAAGTGTCCGACTCATGTAGTTTGAGGTCTCAATAAAACTAAACCTGGAAAAGTGCAATCCAGCTCTCCGCTCTGGGCTGGCGGGGGAGTGCAGGTTCATTGAATACTGTCTTCATATGTTCAAACAGAGAAATGTGACATTATTATTTCAAAGGAAGGAAGGAAGTTTATTAAAACTGTTAAGTCTTAGATCAGTGGAATTAAATTAATCTGAATATATAGATTTTTATATATTCACATTATGGAGCAGTAGACTCAACATTGCTTAAGTATATGTTTCATGGGTGCCACCTGTGGCTCAGTGGGGTGCTCAGTGGTTAGGGCGCTGGCCCCATACACTGAGGCGGGTTTGAACCTGGGCCTGGCCAGCTAAAAAATAGCAATGACAACTGCAACAACAACAAGAACTTATATATTTTTCATGTGGGGGGAGGATGGTCGTGGAGGGAGAAAGAAGGGGGTAGGGAGATTGGTGTGCTCCCATGTGACAACCACAATGCAAGGGTATATGACACACTTCCTGAGTTCAGGGCACTCTACCCAACAAATGCAAACATTGCAACCTAATCGTACATACCCTCATATTAATCTGCAGTAATAAAAAAGAATATGTTTCAATTTCAAAAGAAGTAACATGTGTGATTCAAAATTTTAAGTGCAAAGACTTATACCTATTATATTTTTAAACATATTACAAAAGTGAACATGAAAATTCTCATTATAAATAGACATCCTATGAAATAGATAAATGTTATTTTACAATTATTAAAGTAGCTAAATATAATAATCTTCAAAATAATTCATATTTAAAGCAGTTACTATATACCAGACACTACATTTATTGATGGATTTACTCCTCACAATAGGTTAAGAACTATTTATTATTCTCCTTTTGGCAACAATGAATCTGAGGAAAAATTAAGAAAAGAAAATTTCTACTGAAAAATTAAGTAACTTGATTGAGGTCACACAGTGATACGGAGAGGGCTCAAACCCCTTTGGTCTGCCTCCAGAGTCCGTTTAATTGAGTATTAATTTCTACAACATTCTGAGAATGCTGTTTTTGTTAAGAAAGAATAACTTTCTTTCTCACTTTCCAAATAAGCAAGCAAAACAACCACCAAACTGCAACAGTTTCAATATTTTCTGTAATTGCTATGGCCGATGACATGCATTTAATTCAACCAGTAAAGACAATAGTTAAAATGCAGATGGTCCCTAGAACCGTAAACATCTGAAAGAATTCTAGAGGAGATGTGCATTTATTTTTTTTATTGCTACTGTGTCCCAAATCTAAAAGGGAGTGGGTAGAAACCTTAGTACAGAGTGACTCAGCTGTGTCCCCTGCTGAGAGTCTCACAAAGCCCGAATTCCAGGTATTGGCTGCACAGCATTCCTTTCTAGAGATTCTGGAGAGGAATCCATTATAAGCATATTCAGATTGCTGGCCAATTTTAGTGTATCTGCAGGGCTGGGATCTCTGTTCCCTTGTGTGGTGTCAGCCTGAGTCACACTCGGTATCATAGAGTCTCCCACTTGGTCACATCACTGCCTTCCTCTTCACATCAGCAACACCACAAGTGCTTCTCCCCCTGCCCCCGAATTGCTCTGACTTCTACCCATTATCTTCTCTCTCTAGCCAGAGAAATTCACTCATTTTAAGGGTTCATGTTATTAGATTAGGTCTACCTGGGTAATCCAGGAAAATCTCTGCATTTAATTTCCCACAATACAATATATATGACATAGCAAAGTCCCCTTTTGTCATGTTTACATAGCCTGAGGTTCCAGGGTTTAGGACACAAACGTTGCTGTAGGGATAAGGGACATTGTCGACTACTGTAGGTTTGAAAGGGACAGAGAATGGTAAGTGAGCTCAGAAAGCCTAGGCTAGAGAAATAAAAATAAATTTTGAAATCATCTCCATTTTGCCAAATACAATATTCACCTCTCACACAATGTCTGTGGTATTTGTTTTAAGCCAGAAAAATAAATCATTTACCAAGGTATTCCTCAGAACAGGAATTGTAAAAAGTTAATTTGGCTGTATAATTTACATTCAATAAATCTGATAGAAAGTGCCAGTATCCTCATTCGTAGTGTCCAAAACTAATGAACTGAGAAAAAAATTATTTGTAACTATTAGCTTAATAGTGGTCCAAAAGTTCACCCACATATTAACACAACCAAATGAATGATAGTGCTAAGTATCAGTAGTGTATACGGTGTAGGGGAGGAATGCAAGTCTCATCACAACAAAATAACCCAACAGTGCTACGCAAGCCTTAATCTAACTAGTGCAATGTTTCACTTTTTGTAGAATGTAAAATCCAATACAAGTGGTAAAATTAATTTTAGAGTCCTGCCCTTTAGCTTTATAATGGCTTTAGTTTTATGATGTCTTTATTTTTGAGATACTGAATGTCCTCATGACTAACTCTCCAAATACGGTAGGCCTGCCGCTGCTGTCATGACTGTTTCTTAAGGATCCCACTGTAAATATGGTGCAGCTTAAACCCAAACACACATGCACATCTCCAGAGAAGAAGACTGACAGGGGACTGCTGACACGTGAATGGGATGCTTTGTCTAACTCACAGAAAAATGCAAATTAATGGCTGAGAAAGAAAACTAAGGGATTCAAAGGCTTTCTTGATTGCCTTCTTTAAAATGCCAAGAACTTAAGCTGGCCTTTCTTATCTTCTACTACATGCATGTGACACTTTAGGAGGTCTTTCTTATTGTACTATAATTCAGGGATTGTTCCAGCTCTGTGCTCCATGCCTTTTTCCAAAGGGCAGCCTGAGATGTATAATTCGGGTAATGAACAGCTGCATAATTTAAGGGTCGAGCTAGTAGGGCACTGTTCCTTATTTTGTGTTGCTTTAGCAGTTGCCAAGATGTTCCAGGCCTATTTAGGAATACAATTTTTTGACTGCTTTATTTCTCTCAGATGATATATGCTGGGATTTGGTTCTGTTCCAGAAAGTGAATTTTATCAGCAGAAGTACCAGAGCAAGCTTTTCTCTCATTTTACTCCAAAGGGCAACAGCACGGAGCTATAATGAGGTCATTTTTTTTCCAGCCATGCACACTCTGTGTTCTATCAGGCAGGGTTGTTGAAACCGAGTCCTGTCCCTTTCCAAAGCATGATAGACTCAATCACTGAGCTATCAAAGGCATTTCCACACTACAACCCTCTCGCATGAGGCCTATCCCCTGAATGTTCAAAAGGGCCAGGCAATGAGGCCCTTCAAGATGAAGGCTGCATGCTGATTAATCAGTTGTGTTTTTATTCCATCTTGGCTTGTAAAATAAAAGGTTTATCCTGAATTTCCTGTGGACTAAGGAGCATAAGGCAGATTTGGACCTTGTTCCCAGTACAAGAGAGCTGCTTGCTGTGCAATCCGCAAAAATGTGCTACATCCACCCTCTTAAACCCCCCCAGGTGTCTTGAAGGATACTCTGAGTATGAGCTTATCTCAAAACAATTGTCATTTCATCAGGATTAAACAGGACAGTCAGACTTTAAAAAATATTTCCCATCTCTTTTACTATAAAACTCCCTGTTTTGAGAAAAGACCCCAGTGGGCAATTTGCAAAGGCATTGGAGTGTACACCACACAACAATAAGCACGTAGGGAAAAAACCTGTCAATAAAATAGAGTATCTTTTTTTCAGGAAATAAATTAGTGTATTCTTTCACTGGTCAGATGGTAAATAGCTAATGGAAAAGAGATGTGACAGACCACAAAGACTAGGAATTGTCTGCAAACTGGCAGGCGCAGTGATGTGCTGATGACCCAAATTATTTTCAGGCAGTTTGGCTCATCTGTGTTTGTCACACTTACAGGATGGAGCCAAATGCCTTTAATTAATATGGAGGATTTTCCTTTTCTTGAAGTAGGAACAAAACAGCAAGTATCTCTTGATTGCTCTCAAACACTCCGAATGGCAAAAATTCTGAAGCAAGGCTCCGGTCGTCACTCAGCTTCAGTCATCTTTCTGATGACCTGCCACTAGCTGTCATTCTTCACGGGGAATCTGGGCTCCTGCAGGAATGTGTGTGGGCACATGGGCAGAACTTAGAGAGGGTGGTTGCCGAAATAAGCTTTTAGGATAAAGTTCGGCCTTTTCCCCTTTAGTTGTGATAGCTAGATGAAGAGACTTAGTTTGTGAACGGTAAAACCCTCTGAATCAATACCGGAGTTGGATACCACCATGTAAACCCATCCAGCACGATGCTTCCTCCTATGGCCTGTGGTTGGTGAGGCAGCTTGCCTGCATTTCTCAAAAGGTATTTATGGAAATTAAATAATGGGGAGGTTTATTTCTAAAATACCCTCTTTCACGAGACTGAGTATATGAACTATGGTGTCCATGATGCCCTGACTAGCGGTTCTGACTTACTGTCCCAGATCTTTTCTTACCTGAATAAATGTCAGTTAACCTGGGCTGGGGTGGCGTCACACACCCATAAAACAAAGAATAAACCCAAATGAATGTCCATGGCTCCTCGCAGCTCTAAAAATTTATGAATCACAATCCAAAAAGCATTTTTATTCATTGTAAATACATGCATATGAATCAGAAAGCTCATTAAAAAAGCCAACAATAGTGGAAATAGGAATGACAATTTTCCAACAAATAAAATCACATCATTGTATTTAATTTAGGATTATGGGGTTATATTAACTCTTTCTGGCCCTGAGGGGTTTTGTGTCAAAAGAACACACTTTTATAACTAAATATGTACTGTATACTACAATTATAAGTTACAGCCACTATATAAATTTTATACCCTGATATAAAATGTACCTGGCATGGAAAATTTAAGAATGTCTCCAAAGAAAAATATATTAAAGCTCTGGTTCCACCGCATACCAAGTGAGCTCTAATGTATTCATGCTTCTGAACATATGTAATACACAAATAGAATGCACTAGTATATTGCATTTACATCTTGAATTTTAATAGTTTTAGTGAGTCATTTTGTTTAGATGGAAAAAAAAACTCACTTATCATTCAATGTACTTAAGAAGTATAAATGTTTCAGGCCTTAGGCGATGGTAGAGACTGCAAATTAGGAACCAAAACAAATGTCAGAACGGGAAAAAATGATCGTATCACTCAGCACTGGAGCACTCCCCGAAACGTGACTTCTGAAATTATCTATGAACAAAATGCATCCTGTCTTCTTTCTTGCACTTACTGAATGAATTCTTTGTCCTAATTAAGACCTATAATATATTAGTCACTCCTTACTCCTGGGTTCCCTGACCCTCTTTAGCATCCCCTGTCCTCCTGCCCAACCTTTACCCCATTTTAGCCACCCCTGCAAGGACTTTGTACGTCCCAGCTCCATTGACCTTCAGCCATGCCCACCTGGCTCATTCTCCAGAGAATTGTTCCTGAAAAAGCCTCACCACATCTGCTTTCTTTACTTCTCTCCCGAGTTGCCAGCTATTGCTAGAGCAACTGGGAAACTGAAAGTGATGGTCTCTTCTGCAGATACGTGGCACTCAACCTGAAATCCACAAGGAAGGGCTGTGGTCTCACACTGCCTCTCATCATGGCCTGGGGACTCATGAGACACTTCAACATGGTAGCTTCTCCTCAGGCCTCAGTTCATGTCTGAACACTTGTTCTGGACAAATTGCCCCACCTGATATTTAACTGAAGATACCGAAGTCCTAATTTTCTTTATCTTTTTTCCTTTACACTCATCTGTTTACTAGTCTCTCAAAGAAAGACCCTAACTTCCATGTTACCGTTAATTTTTTCCCTATTTTCTTTCACTCCCCACCCCCTTTCTGTCACATTCCTAAGGTCTTGGTAGCTTAGGAATCTAAGGATCTATAAATCCTCACCCAATCCTGCTATAATACAGACACACGTCTATTCAGCGTCCCTGTCTGCAACCTCCTTCTACTGTAGAAATGTTAGACAGGAGGCCTCTATCAACAAATCCAACAAAATCCAACAGCAACAACAAAGATGACACTTTCCCCAAACTTATCATTGTATTTCTTAAACATTTCAGGGTTGTCCAACCTTTTTTTCTTTTTTTTTTTTCCCCATCTGCTGTACATTGGAAGAAGAGTTATCTTGGGCTCTACCTTAAATATACAAGTACTAATAAAAACTGATGACCACAAAAAAAGGGGGTCCATGAATAATTTACACAATATTCAAAACCATAGATAAGCAAAAAAGCCTCAAATAATTCACATGTGGCCTTCAGCCCATAGGTTGGACACCCTTGGCAGATGGTTGAAATTTACCATCCCCCCTTTTTTTTCTATCAAGTTTTTTCTAATGATTAATAGCTCAATGCCTCATAGGTTCTTTTTCCAGATCACATTTCAAATCTATGCAATGAATATCTATCCTCTGACTTAGATTATTTTTTCAAGGTCATCAACATCAACCGATTATATTTTATTTCCTAAAGGATATGCTCTCCTTTCTTTCTACAGCATTCATAGTCCTTATCCCACTTCCAAAATTTTTCTTGTCCTGTGTTATGGGAATTTCAGTCTGACATTTAAGGTGTATGTATACATATAACTCCAATATAAACGGAATGCCAAAAGTGTCATCAAACCAATCTACACGTTAGAACTACCTAGAAAATAGATTCCTGGGCTCACAATAGATGTCCTCAGTCAGAAGCTGCAGGGGTCCAATTCTGAAGCATGGAGAGTTTGACAAGCAATGGTCCAGAGGCCTACTGGGATGATTTGGCTGAGTAAGGAAACATCTCATATGGCACCCACTAGCCAGTGTTTCCTGGAGAAGGGAAGCTGGCATATAATAGACTCTCAATAAATATTTGTTGAATAAATCAATTCATGAATGCATGACTTGATTGTTGCAGGGAAAAATATAAAGATGATTTAAAGCATAAGACTGTATTTTTCAATTATTTTTTGGCTTTTTTGTATCAGCTCCCATTATCTCCAGTGATAATTTGCTATTAGATATTTGAGAACTAAAGTAGAAATGACTATAACCAATACCTAGAAGGTAAAAGAGGGTTTCCACCCACTTGATACCAGAGTGCGGCATTGCTCTTTGGAGAAGGCTGAGAATATGTCACTGTTTTGGCACATCCAGAGCTCTGTGCACAGCAGTGGCGCTGCAGACCTGGCAGGGCTCCTAGCATCTGACGTGTCAGAGGTACCAAGTGCCAACATCTCAGGCTGCCGCGGATGAGAGCACCAGAGGCTGTGGAACAGTAGGAGACAGTGGTGGGGACAGTAGTTCCAGCGGCAGCCGTGCTGCCTCCACCTGGCTTAGTGGCTAATGAAAAGTTTGCCAGTGAGGTGAGGCAGAAAAGGACAATGTTAGACACCAGTCACACGCTGAGGGACTAGAGCCCAGGGATGCTGCATTGTCCTACAAGGTCAGAAGGGTTGGTGCCAGGGAACTTTCTTACTACTATGATTTCATTTTAACCGTTGATTTGTACAGTCCAAAGAAGTTTTTGACTTTAAAAATATTGTGGCTCGGCACCTGTGGCTCAATCAGCTAAGGCGCCAGCCACGTACACCTAAGGTGGTGGGTTCAAATCCCCAGCCCGGGCCCGCCAAACAACAATGATGGCTGCAACCAAAAAAAAAAAAAATGGCCGGGCGTTGTGGCGCGCGCCTGTGGTCCAGCTACTTGGTAGGCTGAGGCGGGAGACTCACTTGAGCCCAGGAGTTGGAGGTTGCTATGAGCTGTGATGCCATGGCACTCTATCCAGGGGGATAGCTTGAGGCTCCGTCTCAAAAATATATATATATATATATTGTACGTGTAGGGTTTTCCTCACATTGTACTTGCTGTTCCTCCTCCCCCCACTTGAAAAGTTCTCTTTTACCACATTTTCTTGGTTATTGTGTGAAGACATTTATATTCTACACTTAGTAAATTTAACATGTACCCTTATAAGATGCACCACAGGTGTGGTCCCACCAACTGCAGTGAAGGCTATGTTAACCAGTTTGATGAAAATATTTCAAATTGTATATGAAATCAGCACATTGTACCCTGTGATTGAATTAATGTACACAGCTATGATTTAATTTAAAAAAGAAAAAGGACCTAAAAGTTCACTTCTACCTTATCTAATAATATTTGGCATTTCCTAGACCTTCCATTGGTCACCTCACACTCTACATGTACACTGATATAAACTAAAGCCACGGCTTCCACAAAATGTCTATTCAAATGACCCTCAATCTAACACTTCCAGTCTAGACCTGGTTCTGAACTCCAGACTCACATTTCAAGTCAAAAGTATATCTGGCTTGATGTCACCCCAACACCATGAATAAATTTGTCTTAAGTAGTTCTGCCTCCCAAATCTTTTCTATCTGACTCCTTGGTGTTTGTTAAAAAGCACCATTATTTTCCTACCAGATAAGCTGGACATCTTCAGGTACTTCCATCTCTCTATATCATAGCACCAGACATACTCAATCACTTATTCCTTCTTGAAATGTACTTTTTTTTTCATTTGACTTGAAGAAAAGACTTTTTTGGAGTTCTGTGACATCACCGCCCACTCCATATCTAGTTTCTTTAATACAACTGCTGAGCATTGGGCATTGTAGGGATCAGTCCTTCATCCTCAGACCTCCTGGATCTCTGACTAGGTTCATAGCTAATCTCACTTTGTCTCAGTTTTTCCCCTCTGTATCTCAATTAAAGAAAAAAGCAATTCTTCTGGTGCCTTCCAACAAAAACTTGTAGTGATGTGATTATCTTTTAGTTTACGTCACTAAACAATTTATATTCTGTGGAGCTTCACAAAAAAACCCCAAAGCTGACACTTCTCACTTTCACTCCTCCTACCCTTGTCCAAATTACCATCATTTCCTGTGTGGTTTGTTGCACTATCTTCCTGCTTCCTGTTTTCTCCATCTGTGCTTCAGAACCATAACAGAATCATAACCTCTCAAAATTTATGTCAGAGTACGGCATTCCTCTCTTAACAACTCTGTGATAGCTTTGACTTGACGTTTTTCACAGGACCATTGAGAATATCTGTGCTACTTGGTAGATGTAGACAATTTTTATAGGTGCAGGTATGCTTTGCCTCCTTATCAAATAGTATTGCTAATGTGTTCTCATGTATGTAGGTCTTAAAAATATAGGATTAATTGGACATAGCCAAAAAGATGGACTGTGTATTTCATGACCAAATTTATAGTGTAATAATGATAAAAGTGATAATTTTATGAGCAGTAATCACTTATCAAGAACTTCTATCAGGCATCCTCAAATATGGGCCACATTCAGCCCGCCTAGGACACTTATCCAGCCCGCCAGATGTTTTGCCCCCTCTACCTGTCCTGCTTAGCAGCCAACTCATCCCAGGGCCTGCAGTCTGGCCCTCCAATGGTCTGAGGGACAGTGAACTGGCCCCTATTTAAAATGTTTGAGGACCCCTGGACTAACATTAGACCAAAGGTGAGTCAACATCCATGTCAAAGTCTTTGCACGGACTTTTTCTGCACACATCT
>CAUYQV010062636.1:0-27575 GCA_963574575.1 Galagoides demidoff
CACGCCCTAGAGCTCGGGAGGCTGCGGTGTGCTGTGACACCATGGAACTTTACCGTGGGCAAAACAATGAGCCTCTGTCTATAAAACAACCAAACAAACAAACAACCCCCCCCCCCAAAAAAAAAAAAACATAACTCAGAAGTGTAGATTCCAGGGAAGTTCTAGCCTTTTCTACAGTATCACCACTCTCTCCTGGTACTCCCCAAATTGTTCAGAGTCTGGGTTCCACAGTCATATTGCCTGGGTTCCAATGCCAGCATGATGAACTGCTTCAATGTCCTTGTGCCTCAGTTTCCTTGTTGATAAAATGGGGACAATGCTAGTGCCTCAGAGGGTGATGGTGAAAGTTAAATAGAATAATGTATGCACAGTGCCAGCATGTACAGTGGCCTGTAAATGCTAATGTAAATTCAAACAAGGGTGCATCATAACGTAAGGTGGCCCGAGAAGTCTTCCTCTTTGTAAGGGAGGGCAGCAGGGCACGTGGGCCCTGTGGGGTTGAGTATCAGAGTCAGATGCATTTGGATTGGTTATGTAATTGAGTTAATTTCTCTCTCTCTCTCTCTCTCTTTTTCTTTTCTTTTTAAATTTTTTTTGGGGGGATATAGAGAGAATCTCACTCTGTTGCCCTGGGCAGAGTCCTGTGTTGTCATCATGGCTCACAGCAACCTCAAACTCCTGAGCTCAGGATCGGTTCCTGTGCTCAGTGGTTAGGGCACGGGTCACATACACTGAAGCTGGTGGGTTCAAACCCGATCTGGGCCAGCTAAACAACAATGACAACTGCAACAAAAAAATAGCCAGGCATTGTGGTGCCCACCTGTAGTCCCAGCTACTTGGGAGGCTGAGGCAAGAAAATTGCTGAAGCCCAAGAGTTTGAGGTTGCTGTAAGCTGTGACGCCACAGGACTCTACTGAGGGCAACAAGGTAAGACTCTGTCTCTAAAAACAAAACAAACAAACAAAACTCCTGCACTCAAGTGATCCTCCTGCCTTAGCCTCCCGAGTAGCTAAGATCACAAGAGCCTACTATGATTCCTGGCTAGTTTTTCTATTTTTAATAGAGATGGAGTCTTGCTCTTGTTCAGGCTGGTCTCGAACTCCTGAGCTCAAGCTATCCCCGCCTCCACCTCCCAGAGTGCTGGGAAAACAGGTGTGAGCCACCATGTCCCACTTGTCTATTTTACTCTCAACTGTAATTTTTTTTTTAAACCTGTCAAGGGAAAAATCCTTCTTTTCCCTCTCCAGGTCACTGTAGATTTTTGAGATTATGTCTGAGAAGTACTTGAGATTTTCAGAAGAAAAATAGTCTATCAATAGGAGGGACTGTTTTTGTAAATAATTTCCTTTGACTGAAAGGCACCCAGATCTTCAGCAAGGGTATTATGCCTGGCAGATCCTGTGAGCTGCACGGTTAAAATGGGAGAGGACAGAGAGGCAGCAGGCTGAAGTCTAGGAGCACAGGCCTCAGTTTCCCTGTATAACTTTTGTAGTATTAAGTGCTCTGCACAAGGCTGGGCGTGGTGGCTGATGCCTGTAATCCCAGCACTTGCGAGGCCAAGGTGGGTGGATTGCCTCAGCTCACAGGTTTGAGACGGCCTGAGCAAGAGCAAGACCCCATCTCTAAAAATAGCCAGGTGTTGTGGCAGGTGCCTGTAGTCCCAGCTACTTGGGAGGCTGAGGAAAGGGGATCAGTTGAATCTAAGGTTTGAGGTTGCTGTGAGCTAAGATGCCATGGCACTCTACCAAGGGTGACAAACTGAGACTGTCTCAAAAAAAAAAAAAAGTGTTCTGCAAATACTTGCTGAGTTGAGCTGAGTTCTGTTATGCTTACTTTCTCATCAGGCAAGCAAGCAATATTGATTAAGCATGTAAGTATCTCTCGTGACTGCCATGATGCTATTTTGGGGGGCAGGTGATCAAATACGGGGCATAAACTCCTTTATCTGGAGCTTGAGTTCATTGGCTCTGCACGGAGAGGGCCACCCAAGTCAGGCTGGGCAGGAAGCAGACTTGAGCTCCTGATAGGCCACTGTCCTTCAGCACTGAGCAGGCCCCAATCTCAGATCCCAGGAGCCATTTATGGAACTGGAAGCCAGAGGGTCAGTTCTCCCGGCCATGATGACCACTCTATGCATGATCTTTGGTGAGATGGGGCTTCTTATGGCCACTGACCCGACAAGACCCCTATGTCTGACTGAGGCTGAAACTCACTGGCCAGAGACCAGACATCCTCCTTAACTGGTGCCAATGCCCAGCCATGCAAACAGCCTTCCAGTGCTGTGTGCAGTTCCAGCTTGGGAAGGCCATTTCGTTTCCCCAGTTTCTCTGGGGTAAGGGAGTGCAGAGTCTCTGAAATTGGCTGGTTCCCATAACACTTAAACATTATGGCTGCACAGTATATTTGGGGGTTATTATTGTGTATTTTATCCATGCTCAGCTGGGCTGCAACATTCAAACCCTGAGACTGCTATTGACCACTGCTATAATGTTTCAATATACATTTTTGGCAAGACATAACTCACATTTTAAAATATTAATTTCCCAAGCATCATGTTCCCGAGTGCTCTTCGATTTTTATTTTCCTGCAGTTGTACACCACGAGAGAGAAGTTGTAATACTTCTCAGTTGAGTCGTATTTTTTCTTTCTCCTCCACCCTTAGCCATTCCCAAGTCATAGGGCAACGGCACCCACGATTGTGCCAAGCTCAGCAAACACCCTCGTGCCAGCTCTCCATGGGGAGAATAATGAGGGCTGGTGCATGAGGGACCACGGGGACCATTCCATTCTTTTTTTGTCCTGGGGACAGGATGGATCAGAGAGGTGTCTGGATGGGCTTATGGGCTCGCCATTCACAATAGTTACCAAATGTGGTGGCACCAAGCAGTGAGCTGGCATGCCAGCCACTGGTAGCCTTGGGGCCCCTGCCGGGCAGCCTTGCTGACACCAGCCTGGGTGAGCAGCACAAGCTCTGGAGTTTGGTTCAGGGATGTCCTGTCTTTTCTTCCCATCACATGATGACCCCTAAGATTCCAGGTTTCATGTGACTTTTCAGTATACGTGGCTCCCATGAATGGGTGGGAAGCCCGGAAGCACCAGGCTGTGACTTCAGTGTCCTTAATTATCATGCCTTGTTGAGTGGGGGACACATTTTGGACCCAAGACACAGGAGCACTTGATTTCTGGAAACCAGAATTCATGGGAATCATGTTTGACTTTGGAGAAAACTCTCGGGGCAACATTGTGTTAGGTTTGGAACCAACTGTAGGATGTTTGTTACTTCTGGTTGGGGGCCCGCAGAGTCCTGGGGACCCTGGACTCAGGGCTTGCCTCTGGCCAGAGGAGCTTCAGGGGAAGCTGGGGCTCTGATCCCCAACCAGCTGGGAAGCTAGGAGTCCCCGGGGAGCGGGTGGCTGGGTAGGTACTCACTTGAGAGGTCCCTGCCCACGCCCAGAGCCAAGCCGTCTTTGATCCACAGAACAAAGCCATCATATTCAGGGATGGCACACAGCAGAGTGACAGGTTGTCCAGACACCACCACCTGGTCCTGGGGCTGCTGGCTGAAGGAGTAGACTTGGCCTAGGAGGGAGACAAGCACACGTTCAGCCAGGTGTAGCAGCAGTGGCAGAGGGCTTCCCTCCAGTGGAGGCAGGGCTGAGGCTGGCCCAGAACAGGCCTCTGCCCAGCTCTGCCAGCTCCTGTCCCAACTGCAGCTGCCCTGCTCATCAAGCCTGATACCGTCAAGCCCTGACACCATGCTGGTCCAGCCACAATCCAGCTCTCCAAGGGCCGTCACCTGCCACCCTTGGGACACGCTGCTTCTCTTTCACTGAGTGAAGACCTGGTTAATACCCCTTGATCTCTTAATCAAGGGGCATTAACCAGGCAGATGGGCAGATGCAGGAGAGGAGCCCCCAGTCTGAGGATAAGAGGGCAGGGTGGGAGTCGTGTGGTTTCTATCATATTGTTGTCTTAGTGGCCCCACAATGGGCCCAGGGCCAAATTCAGGGGGGCAGGAGAGGCTCAGTGTGGCTGGAGGTGGAGGGGCGGGTTGGCAGGTTCCAGTACAGGCTCCCTGTCCCCTTCTTGTCTGCAGCAGTAGGGGGTGAGCTGGGGTCCATCTGAGTTCTGAGCCCTCCTGTGTTCCTAGCCCTGCCTGTGAAGATGCAGACCTAACTATGGTCAAGCTGGACGGAGGGGCAGTGTGGCTGCTGCCCCCACCTCTGCTCCCCGGTTGGGAGAGTCAGCTACAGAACTCAAGGACACTGGCCGCCACCCATCGTAGGACACAACACCCGAGGCCCAGACCACCCACAGGATGGGCGCTCAGCAGCAGATGTCCCCGGGAGGGATGTCAGTGAACAGAGAGAGGGGAGCTGGGTGCAGGTCGCAAAGCTGGGCACAGACTCCCAGGAGGGGATACAGTTGGCACAGAGAGTGGTAGGCAGGAAGGTAGCTGAGTTCACAACCTGGTGAGATCTTGGCAGGATCTCTGAGGAGTTTCATTAAAAATCAAATTGGCCTTGAGTTGTAGGAGTAACACTTTTTACTGATTTGAGCTTTACAAATTAGATTTTATAGGACATTTTAATCAGCTATATATGGTGAGTTTTTTCCTCTCTCTGTCTCTTCAAGTTTCTCTGTTGTAATTACATTATTTCTGGCACCAAAACAGGACAGAAAAGGAGGGAAGAGGAGAAAGAGCAGAGAAGTGAAGAGCTGGGGGGAGAGGGCTGAGAGAGGAGGGGCAGTGAGGGGGCTACACCAGACAGGACGCCCAGGCGGATCTGGGTGCTGGGTCGGGAGGGAGGGCCCGTTCCCCAGGCTCCTTTCTCTTCCTCTAATTATGACTTCACAGCTCATTTTTTTTTTTTAATCTCAAAAGTCTTTCTTGCAAGAAGGGCAAAGCCCAGGCAGCCACAGAAGCGGCCAAAGATAGTGCCACCAGACAGCAGTGTCAGGATGTTAGCTGGGGGCTGGAGGTACACAGGGAGAAGGTCCTGGACATGGCCATTATCAAGGAGTGCCTGCTGTGGGTGGCTGTGCCCCTCCAGTCCTGCTTCCCTGAGAGGAAGAAGCAGGAGGGAGTGGGTGAGGACATGGAGAGGTGGGTGCAGGAGGCTTCCCGGGGCTGGTGTGAGCACCACCGGTTGGTGTCCTGAGGGAGGAAGGGCTGCACCATGGAATCAGGCTGGAGGTGGAGTCTGGGTGGCCACAGTGCCACTGTGGAAGGTGTCCGAGAGCCAGGAGTGGGGTAGACCTGGGTCTACAAGAAAGGGGCCAGAGGGCGGGGGCAAGGCAGATGGGGGCCTGAGTGGAGGGGGTCTCCCCATGGGGTGGGGTCTGAGCAGGCTGGGGGCACACCACCCACTGCCACCACCTGAAGGCTTTCATCCTCACGCTTTGTCTGCTTGGACCCACTGGGCTTCTCTGTGGGAAGGATGTCTCTGGGGGGATGATACACTGGAAAGTCTCAAACAAGCACCCACAAAACATGATTGGCAAGTCACTTTTAGTGAGGGGGGATAGTTAATACCTGAACTGACAATTTTCCCTTTCAGTCTAATTTTAACTTTTGTATATTAAGTTTAAGCCACTAAAATTACGTTTTTAGTAATGATGTTCTTTTTCTAATGGATCTTGGACTGAGTGTCACTAGGTATCTAGAGTGGATCAAAGTTGAGGTAAAGGGATGGGCCCACTCTCTGCTCCCATGGGGGCGACCTCCAGGCGCTCCTGGGAGCTCAGCCTGCAGGCTGGGGAGGCAGGTGGGCACCAGAACGCTGCTCCTCCCAACCCACACGACCTGCTCTCTTTCCTCTGTTTTCTTTTTCTTTCTTTTTTTTTTTTTAAAGAATAAATGCAAAATTTTAATAGCATCTCAATTTTGCAAAGCACTTCATAGTTCATGAAATACTTCTACAAACATTGTTTCAATTTGATTATCATACTAACCCTATAAGGTAGGGAGAGCAGGATTCACATTCTAACATTACTTGTGTGTGCACAGCACGTGTGTAGAGTGGATGCCTAGGTTTACACAGATAGTAGAGTGGAAGGTCAGTTGAAGACCTTTTTTTTTTTTTTTTTTTTTTGAGACGGAGCCTCAAGCTATCCCCCTGGGTAGAGTGCCATGGCATCACAGCTCATAGCAACCTCCAACTCCTGGGCTCAAGTGAGTCTCCTAACTCCACCTCCCAAGTAGCTAGGACCATAGGCGCCCGCCACAACGCCCGGCCATTTTTTGGTTGCAGCCATCATTGTTGTTTGGCGGGCCTGGGCTGGGGATTCGAACCCGCCACCTTAGGTGTACGTGGCTGGCGCCTTAGCCGATTGAGCCACAGGTGCCGCCAGTTGAAGAGCTTTAAGTGTTTCCACACAGCGTTTATTTTTTTAATGGCCACAAGGGATATTTATTTATTTTTAAATTTTAGGTTAATTTGGGTGGTGTCTGTGGCTCAGTGAGTAGGGCACCGGCCCCATATTGAGGGTGGCGGGTTCAAACTTGGCCCCAGCCAAACTGTAACAAAAAAATAGTTGGGCATTGTGGCGGGCGCCTGTAGTCCCAGCTACTCAGGAGGCTGAGGCAAGAGAATTGCCTAAGCCCAAGAGCTGGAGGTTGCTGTGAGCCATGATGCCACAGCACTCTACTGAGGATGATGAGTGAGACTATGTCTCTAAAAAAAAAAAAGAAATTTTAGGTTAATTTGAGGGCACAAAGAATTAGGACATGTGCACCAGCTTGTTTATTGCAGCTCAATTTACTATCACCAAGATGTGGAAACAACTTAAATGCCTGTCAACCCAGGAATGGATTGTGATATATGTGTACTATGGCATATTATTTAGCTATGAACAAGATGGTGACTTTACATCTTTGTATTTGCCTGGAGAGAGTTCAAAAACATTTCTTAGCAAAGTATCACAAGAATGGAAAAGCAAGACTCCAATGTCCTCCATATTAATATGAAGTCAGTAGATGATCTAATGCCCTCCCACATAAGAGAAAAACTCAATTCAACTCACGGGAGGGGGGAGGAGAAATGGGAGAGAGGGGAGGAGGGAGGGAGATGGGTGAGCTCCCAACTAATGGGCACAATGTGGGGTATATGGCACACCTCCTGGGGGCAGGACACAACAGGGATTCTACCTAACAATTGCAAACATTGGAATCTTTTCCCCCTTTTCTTTCCTACTCCAAAGAAGTGAGCATGAATGAGCCTGGGTTCATTTGGCCGAGTGGAATCTGAGATCTGAGGCAGACAGTAAGCTCCTCGGACACCTGCTCATCCCGAACCCCCCGAACCCCCGTTGAGACCTGCTGTGAGGGGCCTGTTGTGTTATCTTGTTAGCAGCAGGGAGCTGGCCTGCCCCACACTCTGGAGCCCAGGGCTATGTATACAGAGTCGTGCCTCATGCACTCAGGCCCTGCTCTCACGACTCAGCACACCTACGCCTCCCCAGGCGTCCAAACCACTTTCCCCTTTCAACCACTGACATTCTCCTGGTGGGAAGTCCTGTAGTCAGTGCCCCTTTCCATGCTTTATTTTTTTAATTTACATTTTTTAAATAGATAGAGTCTTGCTCTGATACCCAGGCTAGAGTGCAGTGGCACAGTCTCAGCTCCCTGTAACCTTGACCTCTGGGGCTCAGGCTATCTTCCTGCCTCAGCCTCCCCAATAGCCAGGACTACAAGTATATGCCACTGTGCCTGGCTAATTTTGTTTTCCTGTAGAGATGGGGTCTCACTGTGTTGCCCAGATTGGTCTCGAACTCGGAGCTGAAGTGACCCCCGCCTCAGCCTCCCAGAATGCTGGGGTCACACAGCTTTAGCTTCCCTCTCCATCCCCACTGCTGCCATCCAAGTCCAGGGCCTTGCTGCCCAGTGCTGTCCTCGCCGAGCCCACTGCACCTGCTGCCATGGGTTTTCTTCTTAAATCACCACTTCCATTGTGTCTCCCCCATTTATAAGGAGTGGGACCGTTCGTGGCTCCCCACTGTGTACAGGTAGCACCCAGCCCCCAGCCTGGACAGCAAGCTTCTCCAAAATCTGGCCCCTGAGCTGGCTGGTCACTAATGTTAGTCCATCGCCCTGGCTATGCCTTCCAGCCCAGCCTCCCTAAGCAGCCCCACCCACCCATCCCTGAAGGTCCAGGCAGCTTCTGCCTCCCAGAAGGGAGATTCTCTCCTTCTTCCTCCCCCACACCATCGTTTTCCCTCCTTTTCATCTGACTTCATTTTTCCAGGTCCTTACTGAGCACCTCCTATATGTCAGGTGCTGAAGAAAGAAAATAAAGAAACAGTGCATGCTTCCTGAGGGCAGGGCCAGGGCTGTGTCTATCCCGTGTTCCCAGTGGCTAGCCCGTGAGTGGACGCTGAATCCACCTCTGCAGAATGTGCTTGCACTTGTAGCTGCCTGCATCTCCTGACATCTGTGGCTGAAGAGGAAAATGGCTTTTGCTTGTGAATGACTGAGCAGGTATATATTGTGCTGGGCACACCACCCAGGAGGATAGGTGAGGATGAAAGGGAAGGGCCAGGATCTCACAGAGGTAAGTTTACAGGAGAAAAAAGGACAGGGTTATTTGTGGGGGACCCACTGATGCCAGCCCTTTGAATGGACACATCTCTGGAATGCACCGTTATTACCTGTATTTTACAGATAAATTGAAAGCTCACAGAAATGAAGGGCCCGTCCAAGGTTGCATGGTCAGCTCAGGTGTCAAACCCATGTGTCTCAGGTGGTAACCATGTTTGCTCACCACTACCCCAAGCTGGCTGTTGAATAAAGGGTCTTAAACCTGGTTTTCAATTCTCTAATGAGTAGTCGCCGTCCTAACCAGGCAGTCTGCTCAGCTTGAAAGAGGATCTTTGGAGTAAAAAGTGATTTCTTGTTCTGTCCCTAAGTTTAGTTTCTACCCCAGCAAGGGGGCAAAAAAATTGAGTTAGGGTCAAAGATGGAGCCCGGCACTGGCTGCCAATGTTGCATGAGGGGAGGGAGGTGTGATAGCTATGATTACTGACTGTGTCATTTATGAACCGTTGTTAGCCACATGATAGTATGTGTTTAGTATATTAAGTATGTATTACAAGTAATATTTTATTGTTATAAAATTAGGAAAACCTAACTTTTGTTGAATGTCAAGCAGGTAGTAAGAGCTTTACTTGGGTTATTACACTGAATTGTCTCATGAGTCCTATGAGATAGGAGCACATTAGACCCAAGTGATGCTGAGGTAGTCCAGGGCACAGACTGGTAGTGAGAGGGTCACCAGCCCTGCAGTCAGCTCCAGTGCCATATCCTAGGGTCCTCCCTGGGCCTCACACACTTTACTATGCCGCCCTGGCATCCCCAAAACTCACAGGACCTGCCTCACATCTTTCTCACCCACTGAGAGGGCTTCCAGGCTGTCTGGCTCAGGGCCTGGGTCACAGGGAGTGCTCAGGGTGCACCAGCCTTTCTCACCAGGGATGCTTCTCTTCATTCCCAAAGCCCCTCCACCCAGGTACCAGGCATGGGGGGTGGGATGGTATCTCACCCAGAGTAGCAGATGGCTCTCTGTTGACACAGGGGGTGAGGGGGTCTTAGTCAGTGTCCAACACCTTATTCACTAAAGACAAGAATGCCCTCTTCTCTCAACGGGGGATGGCAACTTAGTCCTCCTGTGCCCTTGGCTAGTCTCCAGGGAGATGAGCATGGTGCTAGCTGCTGTGAGTCACACCGGGCTGGGGGAGGGGGAGAGGTGGACAGGACTGTCCCACTTGGTTTCTAAGGGGCTGCTGGGCTTGGTGGGGTTCTCCCAGGCTGGTGAGGGCCGGCTTGGTTCCGTATCTGACTGGCCATGAATTAGCTTCCGCAGACAAAGGCTGTGTGCATTGTGTGTGGATATGCATCTGTGCAGACCCTGGGTGTGGAGAGGTGGATGGCAGCAGAAAAGAGTCTGCCCGCTGCCCAGGAGGAGGGAGGGGAAGTTGGGTTCCAGGGGCACTGAGACAAAGCCATGTGAGAGCCCCCCCCCCAGATGGTGCTTCAGGGAGCTTCACCCCCTGTCCCTTCCTGACACCATGGTAAGGGGGCTGCTTCTCACCCTGAGCTATCTGCTCACCTCAGCAGGTAGGTGGAGCCGGAGGAGGAGGGGAGGCAGAGGTGCTGAGCAGGTGAGGCCCTTTGAAGCCTCTGTTCCAGCTGCGGGAAGGAGCCACTGCTTCTGGCTGAGAGAACTGAAGAGTGGGGAGGGGCATGCCATGTATGCAGCCAGTGGCCCTGCTGCTGTGGCCTGCAGAGTGATGGGGACGTAGGGTGGGGGTGGTAGCGGCAGCAGGTGGTACTCAAAGGAAAGGTGCAGCCTGGCCCAGGGAGGGGGCATTGGCTGGCCCTCCGGGCCTCTGGTTATGGGGAAGAGCCAGGGGCAGGCACACAGCACCCTTATTGTCAGTGGTGGCTCCAGCTGCCTTCTGCCTCAGTAGGGCCTGAAGGCCCTGCTGGCTGTCTCCCAGCGTCCATCCTGGGCAGTCAGGCAGGGCAGTGCAGCTTCTCTCTGCCCAGGACAGCTCCACATGGCCCTACAGCCCCACCAGCCCCTGCTCACTCCTGCATGTCCATCAGCCCCGTAGACCCTGGCCAGAGGCACAGGTCTCACCTTAGTCTCTCCTCAGGACGGGCACACAGCACACATTAGCATGGAATGAACACCACCTGGCTCCGAGGTCCCCACTGACTTCCAGAAAAACATTTAAATGCTGAAGACCCTGTTCAGTCACCGGTAATTTCCTGGGAGAGAAGAAGTGTTTTGCCATGGAAGGCTAGGCTTGCCAAGGCTTGTGGGTGACTGAATTGGCCTCCAGGCCTCCTCCCTTCTCCAGCTAGACCTTCCCTGCTTCTATTTATTAACTCCTTAAGATTTTGATTAAACAAATTCTTCCCATTCATACAAGTTGGAAAGCCTCTAGTTTAGAATTTGGGGGAGGAATTTTTTCTGGGCCTGAAATGGCAGCTGAGGAAGCCCAGGGTCAGGTATCCAGGCTGTTGTGGGTCTTGGAGACTCTGTCCCCGTGCCTTCTCCACTCTCCACTCCCTTCCTCAGCACCCCAGGTCTCCTTCTTCACACAGGCCTCACACACACCCTGCTGGTGGAGCCACCCCAGGCACCACTGGGAGGGACAGTGGTCTGGATGGTCTTTAACATCCAAGAGGTCTTGGTGCTGAGCCCTTGGTGCTGTGGTGTGTAGGGGACAGGCAGAGAGACTGCCCAGTGTTCTGGTGCCCATGACGGTCAGTCAGGGCCCTCCCGTGCCAGGCTCAGCGTAACTATGATGTGCACCCATACCTGCCACCACAATTGCCAGCCTCAAATGTTTTGGGGACATATTCTAGCACTCCAGGGCCCTAAGCCTGTTATCACCCATAGGCACACATGGCTGTGCCGTGGTTCCCTGGTGGTAGCAGCCTGGTTTTAACACAGACTAATGAAAGGAAAAAGCTGTATTAAAATTGTAATACTCAGTATATGTCTATAACACGAGATGGATAAAAGTTGTGTTGAGCACATCTTGTAATTGCAGAAATCAAATGTGACTTGAGTATTGAAAATTTAATCGTGCTTTTTCCTTTCTTAAAATGCATATACATTTTTGACACCCTCTGCATATAAACAATCTTGGCACATAGAAGGTGCTTCATAAGAGTTGTTCTTGTTTTGTCACTATCCACGAGTCTTTCCTGAGCCTGGCACTGTTAAAAAAGGGGCCAGGGCAGCACCTGTCATGCAGGGGCTGAGTTTTGCAAATCTGAGGCTGGACCAGTTAGACATCTGCTTGTCTGTGGGCTGTGCAGGAGGAGCTGAGCATGTTAGACCCCTGTGGTCCTGCCACTGCCACCCATCCCAGCCAGTTCCAGAATCTCCTGGAGCGCCAGGTCAGTCATGCAGAAAGGGCTCAAATGTCACCGTCTGCTCTGTTATTAGGGACCAGTTGAGGATGACTTAAGATACTCGTACCAGGGATATTTGTCGCCAGCTTTCTCCCAGCCAGCTTGCAAATTGCCTCTTATGAGATTAAGAGAAGCTGCACCTGTCCTGAAGCAAGTGGGAGGAAGGGAGGAGGGAGGGACGGAGGAGGGAGGAGGGTGGGGAGGGAAGAAAGAGGGAGGGGGGAGGGAGGAAAGAGGGAGAGGGGAGGGAGGAAGGAGAGGGAGGGGAGCCAGATTGGCACTCCGTTGACACCAGAGCCATGCCAGGCGAGGGAAGGGACAAGGGCGGCGGGATTCAGCTCATACCCACGTCCTGACTTCTGTGTTTTCTGCTGCTCAGCACAGGGCCAGCTCCTAACACAGGAGAATGAGCTTTGGGAAATTTTCACAGTGCCCTGCTATGGTCTATCCTGGGGGACAGGATGAGGGTCCATGAGGTTTTTCCTGACCCCCAGATTGACTAATAATAAAACTGATTTTTACAGGGGTCAGAGGGGTGCTGGTGACTGTGCTAGCTCAGGGGCACTACTGTGGCCTTAGGCAGGGCCTGGGCCGGGTGTGGGTGTGTGGGTGTCAGGCAGGGCCTTCTCTGTCTTCTGCTGATGACTGGCTGAGAGACTGGAGGAAGCACAAGAGCTTGGAGTGAAAGTCCTTACACAGTTATTGCCCAAGGTAGCGGTCACAGATGTGACGGGGGTGAGGGGGTTGAATAGCCTGGAAGAGCAGACCAGGAGGCTGAGGAGGAACTGTTCCCCAGGATAGGGAACAGACTCAGCAAGGCAGAGCTCAGACTGTGCAGGGAATCAAAGCTCTGATGGCCAGGCTAGGTCTCTGGTGCCGCCATTACTGCTGCCCCTGGGCAGGCACTTAGCCCCTCTGAGCCTCAGTTTCCCTGTTGAGATAGCAATCACTACTTGTGGGGTAATTCTCGAGGATGAAATAAGACATTTTGTGCCCCACGCACAAGGCCTTGCCTGTCCTCACCATGGCAGCTGTCATTGTCTCATGAACCTGGTGTGACGTGTGCGTGGAGTGTGCATGAGATGGCTGCAGCAGGCGCAAGTCTGAAGTCCTGGTGGTCTGGCTGTGTGGGTCCTCAGAGGCAAGCCAAGAAGGTTACACCTGATAAGAAGCCATGGAAGGTTTTTGGTTCACGTGCTCAGATCTGAGTTTTGGAAGAATCACAGTGGTGAGAGTGAGCAGGGAGGATGAAGGAGGATGATCCTCAGATGGGAAGCCTGATGGGGAAGATGTGTCTCCACGAGGGCTCAGGATAGCGCTGCATCAGTGGAGAGATGAACATGGATTTGGGAGCTGCTGGAGGCAGGACTGATGGCTCCCGATCAGGGACGAGGGAGGTGAAGGCAGAAGGGACTCAGCCCCTGTGTGGCAGGGCAGACTGAGCAGCTGCTGATCAGGAGGGAGTGGGTCTGAGGGGAGGCTGTGAGTTCGGCTGTGAAGTGCTGATGGGGTGGAGGGGGCACTGGATCTAGGGAAAGGGTGTGAGTAACTCAGAGTCACAGAGCACACTGGGGGTGGGCGGTGGGAAGAGTGCTTTCTGGTGCCCTTTCTTCTTCACAGACCTGAGACTCTCCAAAGAGGCAGAGTTACAGATGTGTCTGTGACTGTCTAAGAGGAACAGATTACTTCAGTCCGTCAGCAGCTGCCTTGGTGGAATGTTTAACTTTTACCAAGGATTGCAGGGGCTTCGAGCTCTGTCAGGATGGCAAGTAGTCATTCTAGGTAATCTTCCTTGGAACTAGGATTGCACATATACACAGAGAAACCAGAAGAACCAGGTGGAGGTGGAAGGAGGGGCTTTCTCTTCATTGTCTGTTTCTCCTAGACTCTACTGGGGAGACTTTGGCAACATCTTCACCTTAACGTTGCCATTCACAGCCCTAGGTAACTTGATTCTGGTTCCCTGGTAAGGAGCAGCTTGCCAAGATCACGAATCTTCCAGAAATTGTGCTAGAACTTCAGGCTTACATAGGCGAGACCGGCTGCTCTCCCTGGTGCAGGACAAGAGGGCAGGATGCCGGAGGGCAGCTCTCCTACCTGTGTTCCCGGGCAGCCTGCACCAGGCCAAGCTTCACACATCCCTCCCCAGGACGCAGTCTGCCAAGGTCATCCTGGGCAGCCTGGATGGGCCTGCAATGAAGAGCAATCGGGCTGGCCGAGGCAGGGTGAGTCCAAAGTCACCATAAATCCTTTTCCTACTGATTATCAGCCTTGCGGCCTCAGCCAGAGCCTGACTGTGCTCATTAGTGGCAGGGAGAGGGAGTCTGCCATCGATCCAGCCAAGGCCTGGATGGTGGGCAGACACTGATAAGTCACTAACACTGACTCCTGGTGTCTGTGAAGAGCCCATCCATCCCGGCCTGGGTTGCCTGCAGGGCTACATGAGACAGATAGGCGGTGCAGAGTGAGTGCGGCGACAGGGAGGGTGCAGATGGGAGACACCCCATGGCCCTTGGAGCAAAGACCTTGGCTGTTTTCTCAGGCCTGTGTCCCGCTGGCCTGGCCCAAACCACATCCCTTTCCTTCCCTGACCCTTAGGCTCTCCTGTCTTCAGGTCTGGGATGTGTACACACTGAGCTATCACAGGGGAAGGGGAGGAGCAGCAGGGGAGGAAGAAAGTGGAGCTAAAGGGCAGAGAAGGGAATGGGAACCATTAGCCTGAGAGGGACTGCAGGCCTCAGCTGTGGGTAGAGGTGTGTACACTGTGCCTCTTGGAGGGTAACAGCATGGGTACTGGGGACAGGCTGGGCCACACTGGCTGGCCCATGCTGGTTGACCCACACTGGCTGACCACTGGTGCCCAGTGTCTCTTGCACCCTTTTCTAGGAACTACATGAAGGGTCACAGGAACACGGGAAGCTCTGCCCTTCCTGTGAGCACCTGGGCCCAGAAGTTGAAGGTTTGGGGCCACCTCTGGCACCTCCTAGCCGTGCGCCTTGGGCCTGACTCTTCCTTCTCTAAGGCTCAGATTCCTCATCTGTAAAATCCAACAGCCCCATGTTCTGTGTTCTCATGTATTCAAAGTGCTATTTTGGGGGGTTCCTAAGGCTGAAAATAATAAACCTTCAGGTGAAAGGAAGTAAAAGTAAATTTCTCAAAGATACTTGGTCTGTTGGGGAAAGATCCATGTCTCAACCATCATAAAAAAAAATCATTTTATGCTGCTGTAGCCCTTGCCAGTTAGAAATGGCTCATAATGGCATGTGAGAATTCACGGAGAGCTCACTGAAGCAGTGGTTTCCTGGGCTCCACGCAGAGCCTGGGCTAGTGGGTCTAAGCTGGGCTGGGATGTCTGCATTTTGACAGCTCCCCAGTGGCTGAGGGTCGTTTCTGGGCCTCATCTGAGAGGCACAGGCCAGGTTCTTCCTGCTGTGGTTATCTCTGGCTGGCCTGATGAAGCTGCCGTCTCTCTGCATGTCCTTCCCACCTGCACAGTGACGGCATTGCACTGGATGCAGATTTTCACACCTTTTTAAGTTCATGGAACCCGTTTGTCTTACGGAGAACCCCAATGTATAACATGAGTGGAGGGACCAAGTTCTGCCCTTGGCTCCCTGCAGTGGACTCCAGGGATCCTTGGGCAATGCTGCTGGAGGTCAAAGGCCCTCATGGTCTCCAGGTTCTAATGTGTTCAGGTGCTCATGAAGGACAACCCGGACACATCCCAGCGGTGGGCACAGGGACACTGTGTGGCTGCAGCAGGCTGGCTGTAAGCACGAGGCCCTTGGTCTATGTCAGTCCCTAGCCCCGCCTGAGAATCACAACCTAAACCTGGTGCCTATGAAAAGCCTTCTCATGGCTGCCGGAGTTGTCCCTGATTGGAAGTGGATCATCTTGGGGCAGTGTCCTGGGTACCCTGCCCCCATCCCAGGAGGCCACATATAACCAACTCTTCATTATCTGTTAATGGAGAGAACCAATGGTGTGAATAGTCCAAAATGATGGACAATCCAAATGATGAATGAGCTTAAGTATTATAATATTTATTTTTGACTTTGGAATGGATTTTGATATTCATGTTTGAATATGGATGTGTTTGATGTTCTGGGAATTTTTAATACTTAAAAAAATCCACACCCCAGTGACAGAGCTCCCCCTGCACAGGGGGTAGAGAGCTTTACCTCTGAGATTGGCCCAGAGCTAGAGTCAGCCCCACTCCGCTCCTGTCTTTATGGTTCAAACCTTCCCTAGGAGGGGATGGGGATATTAGCTGATTTTGCCTTTAAAGGACTTTCATTCCCTTTGGGCCTCATGCAAATAAGAACAAAATAAGAAGCTGTGAAATGTTAGCGGAGGACTTCATTAAGCAAACTTGGTGATAGCATTTGCCAGGAATGTGGACAATTTGCCAACAGATAATTGAGAGCTGGCTATATATGTGTCCTAATTAAAAAAGTGATTCTTCTTCTCACTGCCCTGGGATTGTGGGCCGGTCTTCTGGTCGTTTCTGAATACTAACCACAACTAACTCTGATACAAAACTCTGCAACACATTATCTTACTCAATCCTCCCTCAACACCCCGCGGAGAAGCTTTTGCCATCAGCCCCATACAGAGGCTTGCATGACAAGGGTGAGCCCTAGTCCAGCTCTCTCCTGCTTCGCTCTGCTCTTCTGTTGCCACGGGAATGGGGGCTCTGGTGAGGGCCCAGATCACTCTCACCAAGGCTGAGAGCACAGTAGCAGAGACAGCAGAACAAGCTCACCTGCAGGGGCTGCTCCAGTCTCTCTGGGGGTTGAAGTGTGAGTGTCCATGAAGCAGAGATTTTGTGCTGGAAGCAGCTTGAGAGGAGGGAGAGGGTGTGCAGGCTGCTGAGGGCGGCCAGGTGGGGGGCACAGCCTGAACTCAGCATCTCAGGGGGCGAGCTGGAGACGGGACAGATGGAACCGGCAGGGACAGAGCTCCTCAGAAAAGCAGCAATTCGAGGCTGCCCAAGAACCTTCCTGAGAGGAGCCCTTCCCACCCCAGGTCACAGTGTGTGGGCCCAGGACCACTTGACTCCTCGTCTGCCTTTGTTCACACAGCTGCACTAGGTCAGCAGAGGGCATGTGATCTGTGGGGTTTTCTCTTCAGAGAGCATAGTCCGTGTCCCCTAACTACACCCAATTGTGCTCCAAACACAGATGTGAAGCTGATGGGACATCTGCTCTTGCCAGCCGGGCACAGCCCCTGCCCACCTGTGGGCCAGGGAAACCCCTGTTACTCCCACAAAGCCCTTGGGGCCGAGGTCATACCAACTTCACCAACAAAAGCAAAAGCAGTGTGTACCCAGGCTGATTTTAACCCACCCCACCCCTGTTCAGAGGCCCGCTGCCAAGGCTGATCGCCCACAGCAGCTTTCTGTGCTCAAGCCTGGGCTTGCTGAATAATGACTTCCATCCCCTCTCTGCTGGAGCCTTGGGCCTTTGTGACAGCAACGGTACTGGGCCACTTATTTGATGTAAGAACCTGAGGAGAGGACCAGCTGGTGCCTGGCTAGGCCCTTCTGCAGGGGCCGCACATGGGCGCTATCTTGGGAGATGTGGCCCCACTCCTGCCTGCCCCAGGACAGCTCTGTTTTCTAGCCTGAGTGTCCCTGGAGAGAGCAACACTCTCCTAATCAGAGTCACTCATGGCTTTGCCGGAGAGAACAGAACAACTTTCAAGCCTCCTCCCCTAAACGCGGCAATATTCCGTAACACTTGGTGTCATGGGGAGAGAATTCATGTCTGTAATTAGTTACTGTATATCACCGTTAGTACTCTGCTCGGAATTTACTGGGCAAACACCATTTAACTGCACAATAACTACAGGTCCTTGCTGCTTATTGGGTAATTTACTAAGGCTGGGAGAATGGGGCAGGAGGGACTCTGAATAGGAGGTATTGCAACCCCTTGAATCAAACTTTATGAGTTTGAGTTTGGCAGAGAGGTGACTGCTTGCAGCCAGCTCTCCTGTTTTGTTTTGCAGAGTTGGCTGGCAGACTGATTCCTTCCCTTGATTTACTGCAGGAGGAGAGGTCTAGGAGTGGGGTCTGGGCTGCCTGGGGCCTGGGGCCTTTTGATAGAGAGGGTCTTTGGTGGAACGGCTGCAGCAGGAGCCCAGGCTTGGTGTCCTGGGGGCTCCATCCAGCCCTGCTGTTTTCTCCCTCCACAGCTCTCTTTCTGTCTCTGGGCCAGCGAGCGGCTGGGGAGTGCAGGGAGCAGTCCTTGGCTGACAGAATCAGGATAATCACTTGAGCCCTTTCTTCTCTCGCAAGCGCAGTGTTGCTTGGGAAGCAGCCATTGCTGGACCCTTGGCCGACATTCCCGGCCTTAATCTGCTTGAGCAAAGTCTGTCTTTGTTTGGCCGTGCACTGTCTAAACGCCCCTAACCTAGTTAGGCCGCGAAGAGGGAAAGAGACACAGTAATGAAAAACGCCACGTGCAGCATTGCCCTACGCAATCTAATAAATTACTCGGTACCTGGCTGCCAGCTCAGACTAAGCCCAATATTGCCTGCAGTAATTATTTGGATCAAATGCAGTTTATCTGCTTCATATTTGTGCTTCTGTGCTCAGTGGTAACTTATAAATGTCATTGTGGTGTTTATTTGTTATAATGGAACTTAATGGCACCAGGAGCCGAGAGCAGAGTGGCAGATTTAAAGCAATCTCCTCGTCTCTGGAGGAGGAGTGAACCCAGATAAAGAAGGTGCCTGTGGGGAGGTCTGCAGGATGGGGGCCCCCTACTACATGGTGGGTGTGAGAGAGCCAGGGGCTCCGAGCTGGCACCAAGGGACGTCTCTGCCTCCAGACCTGCCTCTGGAGCGGGGAGCCGTGGCTGTCTCCACCTGGCACTGCTGCCTGCCCTGTTCTGTCTGCCAAGGGCCTTTTAGAGATGGGAGGTGTTCAATCTTCCATTGCCTGGTGACCAGCCCCGACAGGAGGTAAATGGGTGTGGGATGAGAACCCTGGGGTGACTGCAGTATGGAAGACAGATATTAGGGAAAAGAAGGAGAGTATCCCCACTGGCCAGAGAGTGGATGGCAGGGCTGTCCCTTCTGCACCCGGGTGGGTGCCGGTGCCAGGAAGCACAGGCACGAGCAGGGCAGGGAAGATCCAGTGGGTGGCAGGTGCTGAGCCCACCTGTCCTGCAGGAGAACTGAGGACAAGGACAGGGGCCCTTCAGTGCAGAACCCAGGGCTCGGGCTTCATGGGTCCTTGGCTCTGCCATTTACTAGATATATGGCTATAGTCAGTTGTTTCTCTTTCCAAAGTTTCACCTGCTTATGTGAAAAGTATGAGTAATAATAGATACTTCTTGGGATGGTGGTGATGACTAAATGAAGTGATGTGTTTAAAGGGCAGCCTCGGGCTCGGCGCCTGTGGCTCAAGTGGCTAAGGTGCCAGCCACATACACCTGAGCTGGAGGGTTTGAATCTAGCCTGGGCCTGCCAAACAATAATGATGGCTGCAACCAAAAAAATAGCCAGGCATTGTGGTGGGCGCCTATAGTCCCAGCTCCTTGGAAGGCAGAGGCAAGAGTCTAGCTTGAGCCCAGGAGTTGGAGGTTGCTGTGAGTTATGATGCCACGGCATTCTATTGAGGGTGACACCTTGAGGCTCTGTCTCAAAAAAAGAAGAAAAGGGCAGCCTCAGTGCCTGGCACACAGTGCATGACAAATAGTGGCTGTGGCAGTGACAGACACACAGTGCCTGAGCCCTTTTTACCTCCATTTTATAGGGAGGACATGGAGGCCCAGTGTGGTGCTAGTAACTTGCCCAAGGCTGCCCAGCTGGTCTGTGGAGTGGGCATTAGTTCTTCTACCCCCCAGGGCAAGGTCCCTCCACCAGTGCACACTGGACAGCTCCCCTCGGTGCTGGGGGCTGAGCTCGCCCCTCCTGCCTAGTTGCCCCTGCTCCCAGAGACCAGGTGCAGAGCCTGTGCTGACCTCCCAGCACAGCCTGCAGGCAAAGGTGAGTAGGGGGAAGGCTGAGCCATCTCAATACTGCATTCAGAGCTCACTCAGGTAACACCCCAGACCAGGCTCCTAACATCCAAATGAGTGAGGATCACTGGCCATTGTTACCTCTCCCACTAGCCTGGCCCCTCCTACAATACACCACACTAGTGGGCTTGACTTGGGGTATTAACCTGGGACATTGATAAGCACACCTCACATCTTGTGCTACTTTATGTGTGTTCAAAGCACGCGCACAGTCATAACACATAGTGTGTCCTCACAATAGTTGCACGGAGGACAGAGGGCGTCACAACACATAGTGTGTCCTCACAATAATTGCATGGAGGACAGAGGGCATCACAACACATAGTGTGTTCTCATAACAATTGCACGGAGGACAGAGGGCGTCACAACACATAGTGTGTCCTCATAACAATTGCACGGAGGACAGAGGGCGTCACAACACATAGTGTGTCCTCACAATAATCGCACGGAGGACAGAAGGCGTCACAACACATAGTGTGTCCTCACAATAATCACATGGAGGACAGAGGGTGTCACAACACATAGTGTGTCCTCATAATAATTGCATGGAGGACAGAGGGCATCATGTCACATAGTGTGTCCTTATAATAATCACATGGAGGACAGAGGGCTGGCATTGTGAGTACATCGATTTTGCAGATGTGGAAATACAGGTCAAGAGAGATCAAGGTTAAGGTCTTATACCTAGTCGGGGAAAATAACTAATTTTCAGAGCTCTTTTTTTGACTCCCATTGAAATGTTCTCTGGGACACTGAGTGTGTTTGCATCACACAAATAAATAGTAGCACCATCTTATTTCTATAGTTATGTTGCTTTATTGGCCCTGGCTAGGCAGGGATGGTTTATTATTTTTTTTAAAAAGCTTACACAACTGGTTAGTGGCAGGTTGGGCGTTAAACCATTATTTCCCAAAATGGATTCCAAGGAACACTAGTCCTGACACATGCTACAGGAAAAATGTTTTGTGGGCCACTGAGTTTGGGAAATGCCATGAAGCATTCCTTTTGGTGTTCACCACATCCCCCTTTTGGGGTCTACCACATCCCCCTTTTGGGGTCCACCATGCCCTTTGAAATACTAACATCTCAGAGAAGTTTTGTAGGAGAGAGAGACTTGTTGAATCAGGTCTCACTCAGCTCCCCCCCACCTGTCTAACCACGGAGGCTGTGCCTCACAGAGAACCTGCTAACCTGGAGTGGAAATGCTCACGGGGAAGAGTGTCAGGGGTGCCTGTGCTTGGAGCCAGTGAGCCTTAGAGCAGGGTGGGGGAGGAGGGCAGGGTGAGGATAGGTAGAAGGCACATCCGTCAGCCCCTTCCCAGGCTGCCTCCCCTCTTGCCCCCAGGCAGTGAAGTCCAGGTAATTCACTCAGTGTTAGCATAGTCAGCCCCAGGATCAGAGGGGCCATCACTGGCCAAGTGAGGGTCCATGGGCAGTGCACAGTGGGGCACAGGGGAGGAGTCCTGTCTGCCCCTGCCGGTGATGGGGCTCACCCACCCGCGTTGCCCTAACACACACAGCTCCCTGGCAGGTGTGAGTAGGAAGACCAGAGTTTGGCGCTCAGCCCTACTGTGTACTGGCTGTGCACCTTCAGTGGGTGACTTACTCTCCCTGAGCCTCAATTTCTTTATCTCCAAATGACACGCACGTGTAAAGCGCGTCCCTCACTGCGTCTGTGGGGTTTGGCTCCTCCTCCTTCATCCTGCTTTTCAGAAGTCCCCCCTCAGAGCAGATGGGCTCTGTAGCTCTCCCATCACCCTGCTTCTGCTAGTTCACTATTTGTCCATCTGCCCATTGGGCGGAAAGTCTGTGGACCCCTGCAGACTCTGCCAGCACCAGCCTGTGGCCGTGGGCCTGGCCATGACAGGGTCTGCAGCCAGCCGAGCAGGCCCCAAGTGCTGGGAGTCAACACACTGCTGAGCAGTCTGCCCCCCACGGGACAGCCCATGAACACCCATTCCACGGGTGACCTGCAGCCCTTAGAGTTTTCCTGGGGCTGGGTTCCTGCTGCCCATGGTGGTGGGGGACCCTCCCTCTTCAATGTCACTTCTTGCCCCTGCTCTGGCCACTTGTACCTCCCAGTGGACTATTGCACTGAGTCCCTGCTTGGGGTCTTTAAACAAGGGGGGGCGTCCAGGCTAAGATAAGGGGGTCTCCACTGCTGTTCACCCCCACACTCCCCACAGCACCAGGCTCACGGTAGGTACCCAGCAGATCTCTGAACCAAACAAAAGGAGCCACAGGAGCAGGCAAAGGAGTGAGGGCCATCAGCATGCCAATGTCAGCAGGCCGGCCAGGGGGCATCTGAGAGGCAGAGCACAAAAAGCCTTCTCCTTCCACACCCTGAAGCACCCCAGCCACACTCCCACCTCTACACTGGCCCCGCCTGGGCCTGGGTCAAAGCTAGGCGAGTCCGCCGCAGTGTGGGAGCGGAGCGTGTCCTGCTCTGAGAGCCTGTTCTGAGTGAGGGTGCCAAGTACTGCTGTTCACTACTAAGCACAGTGGTTATTCCCGGAATGTCTGGTGCGGGGAGGGGGTGGTTGGTCCTTTGCTCTATTCACCCTGCACTCAGTGTGAGTCACTGGACTGTGTTCTACAGACCCCTATGGGTACTTCCACCGTCACCTAAACAGGCTTGATCTGGCACCTCTGGGTGGCATTAAACCCCTCCCATACCAGTAGCAACACAGTTTCCATAGAAACGAACACAAGTCAGAGGGAGGCCCAGGGCCGAGAGCAGATGGAATGGGGGAAACACGGCCCCGTTCCCCTTCCCAGAGCGCCGGGTCCAGCACTGCTGTGACAGGAGCCCTGGTAGAGGTGGGGGATGCCTCCAGGCTTTGTCACCTCCCCTTTGGTAAAGCCCTGGGTATTCATCCCAGCCCCAGCCTGCTCCTGCCAGTGCTGAGCTCTGAAAACTCTGAGGCCCCACAGGCCATCAGGCACCTAACTTATTCTGACCCCTCTGGGCCTTCAGACCCTGGAGGGGGTGGGGGTGGGGCCTTAGCACTCTGTGAATTCTGTGAGGAAGGTGTTGAGGCTGGTGAGGGTGGAGGGGTACAGAGGCAGAAGGGAGAGAGGAGGACTCCTCAGAGCGCAGCTGGTACAGCAGAGACCCCTGGATTGGCCCCTTGTCATCAATACAGCTACAACTGCAGACTCGGGGGGTCATGGGGGCATTGTGTTTGGAGCCCCTTTATGAGAGCCTGGTGGAGGAGACGCCCATGGCCTTGGCAGGCAGCAAGTTTCCTATCTTTGGAGCGACCCAAGCACCCAAGCATAGCTTGCAATACTCTTACAGTGAAAACAGCTCACAGAGCTCAGGTAGACGCTGCTTCCTCCAGGAAGCCATCCTGGACACCCTCCTCAGTGCCGTGTGCTTGGTCCTTCTCTGTTTCCATAGCCCCTTGTCACGCTGGTCACTGCTACAGCCACACTGAACTGTGATTGGCGACACATTTGTCTCATCCACCCCAGGACTGTGGTGTCCCTGGAGGCAGGGACTGTGGGTTTACACGCCAGGGGCCTGGCCTGCACAGTGCAGGCACAGAGAGGTGCAGGGGCACAGCTGGTGATTGGATGAACCCCCAGCAGCACAGTGCTCACAGAGCCTTCAGTGGTGTTGAGCCATCAGAAGATGGTGTGGACTAGACGACCACTGGTCCTTCTGGCTTCAAGAATCTATAACGATAGGCTCTAAGCCAAACCTGGGACTTGAACTTAGATTCTCCTAAGCCAGTGCTTGATCATTAGGAATATTAGTCATAATGCTAAGAAGACGTTCAGAATCCAAATGACCACGGAAACAATGGTGTATAAAATATATCCAATCTCCCAAGTGAAGTACCAAGTGGAGAGTAAAGTTCCGGGGACCAAACTGACCACTGTGACTCTGGATAAGTCACACCCCTTTCCTGACTCTCAGGGACCTTGTCCCCAGGTGATTGCCAGTGTTTTCTCTAGGGCCATCTAGATGATGGTCAGATTATCTAGTCCCAGCATCTTGGGGCCACTGTCCAGGGCAGGGAAGGTCACTGTCCTTCCTCTGCTGTCCATGTACACTCTGTGCAAGCATTGTGTTGGGCTCCTGGGATATGACAGAGACCAAACAGAGCTTCCTGACCAGCAGGGGAGTCAGAGATCAGTTAGATATGCTCTTACATTGCAAAGGAGCTATGAACTGGGAGGGGATGGAGCAAAGGACAGAGCTTGGTCCAGACTGAGGGCGGGTCAGAGGAGGCTCTGCTGGAAAGAGACTTCAGCTGCAATTTGAAGGGTGAGCAGGATTCACTGTGAGAGAGATTTGGGGATGGGACACAGTGAGTATGGCAAGTTCCCCAAGAGGAGGGAGCAGGTGGCCCAAGGCCCTTGGTGGTGGAACACGCCCTGTGGGAGGAGTGGGGGAAGGCCCATGAGGCTGGGGCACCCTGTGAAGGGAGGAGGATGAGGACAAAGGGGCAGGTGGGAGCTGGAGCACACAGAGCTTCGTGAAACACGCTGAGGATCAGGTGTCTTTCCTAAAAGCAGTTGAAAGCCATTGAAATATTAATGTTTCCAAGAGGAACATGACATGAACAGATTTGCATTTGGAAACACCATTCTCACGGAAGTGTGGATAGTGAACTAGGGCGGCTGGGGGGAGGTTGGTCATCAGGGGTGTAAGAAGCCAGGTAAGGGAGCCCTGATGCTGTCCAGGTGAGAAAGGGGGCCAGGGGCCAGGGTGGTGGCGTGAGATGGAGAGAGGAGAGAAGAGGAAAAATCCCCAGGACTTGGTGAGGGTTGGATGTGAGTTTGAGGGAACGGGTCTGCAGCCTCGGGGGCCTCCAGCCTGAGATGAGCAGGGGTCCTGGTAGGAATGGTGGCTGGAGGAATAGACCTGGGTAAAAGCTCTGGGACCCTCCATTGTGGTTGGAGAGTAGAAACGGTGGTTTCTCTTGTTCCAAGACATGGAGTGAATTAAATAACAATCAGAAAGCTCCCTGGAAATCTGAGTCTTGCCATAAATAATAAACAGGGACGTTATACAAATAATGGGCTTTGCAGCCCCAGTGGAAGAAAACTCATCAGTAAGAAAAATGAAATAAGAAAAAAATGCACCCCAAAGCCCCAGCTAAGAAAATGACAGCATTAGCCAGCATTCCAGGTCAGGGCAGATGGGAGGAAGGGGTGAGCAGAAGGGACTGGTGCCCTTAGCAAGGGCCAGGCTGTGGGGCTGAACAGAGTGAAAGGAGCTGCCTACATCAGCAGTGTTCTTCCCCAGGGCAGGTCCCCAGGCCATAGCCCAGGCCACCCCAATCCCACTTTCCCTCTGCCCCAAACAAAGTGCATCTTGTCCTGCAGGCCTGCTCCATACCCCCCCTGCTGCCTGTTGTGCAGCTGCTACAGCTTGAATTCACTCTCTGGGGACAGGTGAGGCTGCCTCCTAGCATGGGTTCCTTTGGCTACCAAGGCACTTAGTATGGGAGGGGTGGTGAGGACAGGGTGCAGGCAGGGTGTTGAGAGACAGGACAGAGCCTTGCAGGGAACTTCTCCAACATTATTCCATTTTGTACCCAGGAAGGCTGAAGTCCAGCCCATCAGGGACTTGTGCCAGCTGCACAGCTGGCTCCTGGCTCTGAGGTGCCCCTTCCTCTACACATCCTCTCTATTAGGGAATAGGCAGGAAGCAGTGGGAGTTTTGGGCTCATTCTTATGAGCTGGGGGTGGGAGCTGCAGAAGGAAAGAGCAGGCCCTGTGCCATCCAGCAGTTCAGAGTGCGCCAGGTCCTCCCAGGGTGCTGCGTCCTGCAGAGCCAGGGTGGGATGAGCCCTGCGGGAGGTGCGTTTGCACAGGGAGGGCACTGGCTTGGGCTATAGGCCAGGCAAGAGCCTGTGAGGGCAGCTGTCTGTGAAGCTGCTTTCTCTGTCCTGGTGCTCAAGCCCTTTCCAAGGAGGCCTAGAAGGCTTCAGTGAGCTGAAGCTGCCTTTGCTAATCACTCCAAGTGTTTTGTGCTGGGGAGATGAAAGGGACAGTGCTGGGAGGCATTTCTGTTCTCCCCAGCTGAGCTGAGAGAAGCAGCTGGTCACTGAGATCTGTGGGTCCAAGAACATGGCCGTCTGCCCTTGTCTGCAGCCTGAAAGACACCAGTGGAGGGAGAAGACCCCTGTGCTGTGCAGGCCCACCTGCCTCCCCTCCCCTTTAAACATCCTCTTCCTCAGTTCCTCTTCTCAGGGTCCTGCACCTGTCAGGTTCTGCTTCCTTAGGAACATCTCTGGCCTCTGTCCCTCGCTCCAGGTCTTCCCTGATGGTCTCCCACATCAACTCATGTCCTCCCTGTGTCCTGCCCTCTCTTCTCTCTGCCCCTCTTGCTTCGTCTGTCTTCCCAGCCACCCTGCAGAACCAGGCCACGCTGACATGGTAGAGGCTGCCTCTCTTACAGAGTTACGTAGCCCCAGGCTGTGTGGTCCTGGCTCCTCCAGCCATTTCCCATGGCCCTCAGCAAGTTGCTCAACACTCCTGGGCTGCTCTGGGTTAGTGGAGCACCCTGCAGTCCCTAGGGCTGTTTGCAATTCTGAGCAGAGCAGGCACAGTCCCTCCTATGATACCATGTGGCACTTCCTCTTCTGGAAGAGGGTCAGCTGTGGTCAAGTCATGTGCATTGAAAAGGTGAGTGGTCTGGGATCCCCAGGAGAGGGGAGTCAGGGAAGAGCCAGGAAAGGGAGGTGAAGGGTGAGCCTGTGTGCATGTGTGCGTGTGCTCATGTGTGTATGCTCCTATGTGCCTGTGTGCATGTATGCGTGCCCTTGTGTGTGTGTGCATGTGCAAGTGTGTGCATGCATGTGCTCATGTTTGCATGCATGTTCATGCTTGTGTGTGTGCGTGCATGCTCATGTGTGTGTAAATGTGTGCACTTGTGTGTGGGTATGTGTGCATGTGTGGGCATTGGGGATGTGGCTGAGGAAACTAAGAGCAAGTCCAATGGGAAAAGCCTGCCTAGAGACACCCTGCACACGGCCCAGCAGCAGGTGCAGGATGAGGAGGACAGTCTAGGCCAGGCTCCCCTCCCAGCCCTGCTTCCCTGTGGGCCTGCCCAATCCTCCTAGGATGGGGCCACAGTACTGAGATTCAGCATCAAGGTAGAACCCAGGGACTTAGGAAGGTGTGGAGATAGCTGTGTGGAGTGTCCCATGTCTGCTCTGCCTGAGAAACTCCTCCTCATGGCCACAGGCACTCCTCTACTTTCAGTGAGGCCACTAGCTCATCACCTAAAGGAAATCCCACTCCTTGGGTGAGAAACACTAGCTACGGCCTGGAGGGGGGGCAAGGAAGCCACCTAATAAACAACTGCAAATCCTAAGTGCCCAGAAATAAGGAGACTGGTGCCATGGTGGGGTGTGTGGTGGGGGAGGGGACACGTATGTAGGCAGTCTCTGTGTGGGGGTG
Organism: Galagoides demidoff; assembly: GCA_963574575.1. NCBI lineage: Eukaryota > Metazoa > Chordata > Mammalia > Primates > Galagidae > Galagoides > Galagoides demidoff. The sequence goes on from CAUYQV010062636.1 coordinate 27,379, forward strand.
ACACACACACCGGGACATGCCTACATGGAGGTGACACACACACTAGGATGTGCCTATGTGGAGGTGACACACACACCGGGATGTGCCTGTGTGGAGGTGACAGGCACACCAGGACATGCCTGCGTGGAGGTGACACATACACTGGGATGTGGCTGCATGGAGGTGACACACACCGGGACATGCCTACATGGATGTGA
>CAUYQV010062639.1:0-45792 GCA_963574575.1 Galagoides demidoff
AGAGTAGGGTGCCAGCCCCATATGCCAGAGGTGGCAGGTTCAAACCAAGCCCCAGCCAAAAAAAAAAACCGAAAAAAAAAATTCTCAATTAATGTGAATGGCTTAAATTGTCCTCTGAAGAGGCACAGGTTGGCTGACTGGATACAAAAACTCAGGCCAGATATCTGCTGAATACAAGAATCTCATCTTACTTTAAAAGATAAATATAGACCCAGGGTGAAGGGATGGTCATCTATATTTCAGGCAAATGGAAATCAGGAAAAAAGCAGGTGTTGCAATTTTTTTCACAGATACTATAGGCTTTAAACCAACAAAAGTAAGGAAAGATAAGGATGGTCATTTCATATTTGTTAAGGGTAACACTCAACGTGATGAGATTTCAATTATTATCATTTATGTACCCACCCAGAATGCACCTCAATTTATAAGAGAGACTCTAACAGACATGAGCAATTTAATTTCCTCCAGCTCCATAATAGTTGGAGACATCAACACTCCTTTGGCAGTGTTGGATAAATCCTCCAATAAGAAGCTAAGGAAAGAAATTTTACATTTAAACTTAACCATTCAACATTTGGATTTAACAGACATCTACAGAACATTTCATTCTAACAAAACTAAATACACATTCTTCTCATCAGCCCATGGAACATACTCCAAAGTCAATCACATCTTAGTTCACAAGTCTAACCTCAGCAAATTTAAAAGAATAGAAATTATTCCTTGCATCTTCTCAGACCATCATGGAATAGAAGTTGAACTCAGTAACAACAGGAATCTTCATACTCATACAAAAACATGAAAGGTAAATAACCTTAAGCTGAATGATAGCTGGGTCATAGATGAGATTAACAAGGTCACACCACCTTCCAAGACTTAGCCAGAGTGAAGTGGAAATGTTGAACAGGCCTATATCAAGTTCTGAAATAGCATCAACTATACAAAATCTCCCTAAAAAGAAAAGCCCAGGACCAGATGGCTTCACATTACAAGGAAATTACCAAATTTTTGGATAAATGATAACGAAGACAGGAATTATCAGAACCTCTGGGAAACCACAAAAGCAGTCCTAAGAGGGAAATTTATACCACTGCAAGCCTTCCTCAAGATAACAAAAGGAGAGGACATTAACAACTTAACGGGACATCTCAAGCAACTGGAAAAGGAAGAATATTCTAATCCCAAACCCAGCAAAAGAAGAGAAATACCAAAATTAGAGCAGAATCTAATGAAACTGAAAACAAAAGGATTATACTACAGATAAATAAATCAAAAAGTTGGTTTTTTGAAAAGGTCAATAAAATAGATAAACTTTTGGCTAACCTAACCAGGGAAAAAAGGAGTACAATCTCTAATATCATCAATCAGAAATGGTAAGATGAAATAACCACAGACTCCCCAGAAATTCAAAAAATCCTTAATGAATATTACAAGAAACTATTCTCAGAAATACATATATCTGAAGAAAATAGACCAATACTCAGAAGCACACCACCTTCCAAGACTTAGCCAGAATGAAGTGGAAATGTTGAACAGGCCTATATCAAGTTCTGAAATAGCATCAACTATACAAAATCTCCCTAAAAAGAAAAGCCCAGGACCAGATGGCTTCACATTACAATTCTACCAAACTTTAAAGAGGAACTAGTACCTATATTACTCAACCTTTTCCAAAATATAGAAAAAGAAGGAATACTACCCAACACATTCTTTGAAGCAAACATCACCTTGATACCCAAACCAGGAAAAGACCCAACAAGAAAAAAAAAATTACAGACCAAAAATCACTAATGAATATCGATGCAAAAATATTCAACAAGATCCTAGCAAACAGAATCCAGCAACACATCAAACAAATTATACACCATGATCAAGTGGGTTTTATCCCAGGGTCTCAAGACTGGTTCAATACATATAAATCTATAAATATGATTCATCACATAAACAAATTAAAAAACAAAGACCATATGATTCTCTCAAGTGATGCAGAAAAAGCTTTTGATAATATCCAATATCCTTTCATGATCAGAACACTTAAGAAAATGGATATAGAAGGGAAATTTCTTAAACTGAAAGAGGCCATCTACAGCAAACCTACAGCAAATATCATATTGAATGGATTTAATTGAAATCATTTCCACTCAGATCAGGAACCAGGCAAGGTTTCCAATTGTCTCCATTGCTCTTTAACATTGTAATAGAAGTCTTAGCCACTTTAATTAGGGAAGAAAAGGTGATAAAGGGTATCCATATAGGGTCAGAAGAGATCAAACTTTCACTCTTAGCAGATGATATGATGGTATATCTGTAAAACACCAGGGATTCTACTCCAAAACTCTTAGAAGTGATCAAGGAATACAGCAGCATCTCAGGTTACAAAATCAATACTTATAAATCTGTAGCTTTTATATATACCAACAATAGTCATGCTGAAAAAATAGTCAAGGACTCTATTCCGTTCACAGTAGTGCCAAAGAAGATGAAATATTTGGGAGTTTACCTAACAAAGGATGTGAAAGATCTCTATAAAGAGAACTATGAAACTCTGAGAAAAGAAATAGCTGAAGATGTTAACAAATGGAAAAACATACAATACTCATGGCTGGGAAGAATCAACATTGTTAAAACGTCCATACTACCCAAAGCAATATAAAATTTTAATGCAATCTCTATTAAAGCTCCACTGTCATACTTTAAAGATCTCAAAAAAATAATACTTCATTTTATATGGCATCAGAAAAAAACCTCAAATAGCCAAGACATTACTCAGAAATAAAAACAAAGCAGGACTCATTCTACCAGAGCTTAGGCTATACTATAAATCAATAGTGATCAAAACAGCATGGTACTGGTACAAAAACAGAGCGATAGATGTTTGGAACAGAATAGAGAACCAAGAGATGAACCCAGCTACTTACTGTTATTTGATCTTTGACAAGCCAATTAAAAACATTCGGTGGGGAAAAGATTCCCTATTTAACAAATGGTGTTGGGTGAACTGGTTGACGACCTGTAGAAGATGGACCCCCACATCTTTCACCATTAACTAAGTTAGACTCTCACTGGATTAAAGATTTAAACTTAAGACATAAAACTAAAAATACTAGAAGAAAGTGCAGGGAAAACTCTTGAAGAAATTGGTCTAGGTGAATATTTTATGAGGAAGACCCACCAGGCAATTGAAGCAACATCAAAAATACACTACTGGGACCTGATCAAACTAAAAAGCTTCTGCATAGCCAAGAACACAGTAAGTAAAGCAAGCAGACAGCCCTCAGAATGGGAGAAGATACTTGCTGGTTATGTCTCTGACAAAGGTTTAATGACCAGAACTCAAATGTATTAGCAAGAAAAGAACAAGTGATCTCATCTCAGGGTGGGCAAGGGGTTTGAAGAGAAACTTCTCTGAAGAAGACAGGCACATGGCCTACAGACACATGAAAAAATGCTCATCATCCTTAATTATCAGAGAAATGTAAATCAAAACTACTTTGAGATATCATCTAACTCCAGTAAGATTAGCCCACATCAAAAAAATCCCAAAACCAGAGGTGTTGGCATGGATGTGGAGAAAAGGGAACACTTCTACATTGCTGGTAGGAATGCAACCTAATACATTCCTTTTGGAAAGATATTTGGAAAACACTTAGAGATCTAAAAATAGATCTGCCATTTGATGCTGCAATTCCTCTACTAGGTATATATCTAGAAGACCACAAATCACATTATAACAAAAATATTTGTACCAGAATGTTTATTGCAGCCCAATTCATAATTGCTGAGTTATGAAAGAAGCCCAACTGCCCATCGATCCACAAACGGATCAGTAAATTGTGGTATATGTACACCATGGAACATTATGCAGCCTTTAAAAAAGATGGAGACTTTACTTCTTACATGTTTACATGGATGGGGCTAGAACATATTCTTCTTAGCAAAGTATCTCAAGAATGGAAGAAAAAGTATCAAATGTACTCAGTCTTACTATGAAACCAATTTATAGCTTTCTTATGAAAGCTATAACCCAATTATAGCCCAAGAAGAAGGGGAAAGGGGAGAGGGAGCAGGGAGGTTAGGTGGAGGAAGAGTAATTGGTGGGACCACACCTACAGTGCATCTTACAAGGGTACATGTGAAAATTACTAGGTGTAGAATATAAATATCTAACACAATAACTAAGAAAATGCCATGATAGCTATGTTGACCAGTTTGATGAAAGCATTTCAAAGTGTATGTAAAACAAGCACATTGTACCCCTTGATTGCATTAATGTACAGAGCTATGGTTTAATAAAAAAAAAGAATTCCAAAAAAAAAAAAAAAGGAAGAACAAGTATCCAATGTACTCAGTCTTACTATAAAACCAATTTATAGCTTTCTTATGAAAACTATAACCCAATTATAAACCCTCCAAGAGGGAGGGGAGGGGAGAAGATGGGTGAAGGGAGGGTAATTGGTGGGACAACACCTATGGTGCATCTCACAAGGGTACATGTGAAATTTACTAGGTGTAGAACATAAATGTCCAAACACAATAACCAAGAAAATGCTGTAAAGGCTATGTTAAACAGTTTGATGAAAATGTATCAAATCGTATATAAAACCAGCACATTGTACCCCATGATTACATTAATGTATACAGCTATGGTTTAATAAAAAAAAAAAAAAAGATACATTGTGACAGCTCAGCACCCATAGCACAGTGGTTACAGCACCAGCCACATGCACCAAGGGGGGCAGGTTCAAAGCCAGCCCAGGCCTGCTAAAAAACAACAATGAAAACTGCAACCAAAAAATAGCAAGGCATTGTGGTGGCGCCTGTTGTCCCAGCTACTTGGGAGGCTGAGGCAAAAGAGTCACATAAGCCCAAGAGTTTGAGGTTGCTGTGAGCTATAATGCCACAGGACTTTACCAAGGGTGACATCGTGAGACTCTGTCTCAAATAAAAAAAAAAAAAGATACATTCATGATAGACAGTGAAAGGGCCTCCATTGTCATGACAAAAAGGGCCTGGTTTGGGGATGCAGTTCTGTGTTATACCACCTAGATCAGGCCTACCCCACGGGGCAGAGGTCACATTGGCAGCCTCCCAGGGGCCTCTCAGGAAGCCCATTGTGGGGTGTGAGTATGAACCAAAATGTAGAGTTAAGCTAATGACATGATAATTAGTCTCAAGGCTGCTGTCACCTTCAAGACTCCCAGTACCAGCTGCCAGGCCACTGGGCTGCAGAGTCTTCCCCATCCTTCTGCAGTGACACACTGAGGTCTGACTGGGAGACTGGAGGGGGTGTTCCCTCCTCCCCAGGTGTGAGCACTCACTTCAGACAGGATTAAGGTGAGACAGGGGCCTGGGAGCTTCTGCCCTGTCCTTTTTCCCCAGGAGAGCCAGATTTCTTACTATCAACCTGACAGTTGGGTCAGACTCTGTGAGAGGCTCTCTTCCCTTTAGATCTATGGGGAGGAAGGGAACTAACCAACTACTCTGTAACAGAAGAATCCACACTACACATACACACGCATATATATAATGTACACCAGGCTTTTGAAGAAGAGTCCATTTATAGGCATGTACTAAAATTAACACAAGTCTAGGGAGTTCACCTACAACTTAAGTAAACAAATAAGATTCCCACAGTAATACATTGTGTAGGATTTGTGGTTATTGCAAGGCTCAAGATTAAGTGTTTCTTCCTAAAGAATTTTTTTTAAAGTTTGTAGTTAAAACAATTGAACATCCCAAAGAGCTTCTTGTTCTTCTTGCTTTGAATGTGAAAAAAAGAAAAACTGTGATCATAACAGAAAACAAGAAAGTTTTTAAATTACATAAGATATTTGTCACAATCCTCTAGTTTCCAACAATCTCTTCATTCATTGTGCTTTTATGGTCCCTGGAATATTAATATTCATTATCCTTCTCCTTTTTATCTTGCTACAAAGGGCAGTAAACAGCACACCTCTGGAATTTTCAAAGCCTTATTTTTTCTTGTCAACAAGAATATTTTCTGCAAGGATTTCTCATCAAATGCCATTATGCTATATAAGTCATTTTGATTTTACCCAAGGCCAGTTCCAGATTTGAGTCTTATAATTTTGATTTCAAAATGGAAAATTATTGAATAGCAGCTAAATAAAAGTCTGTAAATGGCTAATGGCAAACATGAAGAGTTTCTCAGTTGAAAATTAAAGTGTCTGCTGGACAAATGTCTGTTGGGCAATATTTGAGTTACAAGAATGGGTGGTATTCTATTGTCAAATTATAACAAAATAGATAAAACAAAGATAGAGTTTTATTTACTGAAAAAATTCTCAGAGCTTTTTATATGATAATGTGGATTCCAAATCTCTAAGAGAAGAATATGGTTACATAGCCCTTCTCAAGCTTACTTGATTAAAATATTCTTTTTATTTCCTTAGGAAATCTTTCTTGACTGGTTTTCAGGATAGAAAATGTAGAGAAAAGATGAGTTACCTTGGTGTCAAACACGTTCCATGGACCACATCTACTATATTAGAAAAATGCACCCAGACCTACTGAATTAGCATTTGCACAATTTCCCAGGTAGTTCTTTGCACATTCAAGCTTGAAAAGACTTGGAGTGGAAGATGATTCTGAGGTCAAGGTGAGAACACTTCTGCTTACACAAGCATATTGTGTAATTATCCTTCTGGAATGTAAGCTTCATGGGGACAGGAATTGATATATCTCATGCACCTAGAACAATGTTCGTGAAACATAATAGATATCAGTCTCCCATAGTAATTATTTATTATTAATCTTGATAAAACATGATTTGCTGCCTCATGGATTGGAGCATGGACTTAGGGTCTCTCCAGGAACATCACTTAAAAAAATAAGTATCAGTCTCTCAGACTATCTAGTCATTGTAAACATTATGCAGGGTGATTTGAAAACCTGACTAGAGAAGAATAACTAATAAATACTTTTATAAGTCATGGAAGTAAGATTTCCTGCAAGTGTCTATCATTCTGATACCTGGGTTGACTAGATCTCAGCAATCTCCCTCTAAGACCAATGTCTTTCTCTCACTGAGGTTCTGTCATTCAGCAATGGTCTCTTCGCCATGCGATCTTCATTTTGGATCTCTTTCTTTAATTCTCAGAGTTACATTCCTGTGGATTTCAAGCCTTAAACTGCCACATGCTTTTTAACACTAGTGTGATTTGCAATTAAGCTTCTAATGATGTTTGTAAATTGAGATAACAGCCTTAACTGCTATTAATGTAATGTATTTCCTGATTCAATAATGTGAAACATTCATGTACAAAAATACTTTCAAAGCATAATTCAATATAAATGTGTGGTTAATGAAATTGTTGCTTGTGAGTGATCTCTCGCGATCCTTGTGTCTGGTGACAAAGAATTGAAACCAAACACCAAAATAGTGAAGCCTAAGTATAAAGTTTGACTTAGGGAGCCCACTCCTGGAAGCAAGCAGGGCAACAGGACACTCCACAGGGGTTGGAACAGGTACACGTCCAAGCAGACAGTGGTGTTGGGGGTCTGATTAGGTCCTTCCTTTCCTTTCTTTTTTTTTTTCAAATACAAATATGTTTTATTTGAAATAAATAAAAATGCTTACACAGCTCAATGGGTCACTTGGAAACAAACTTGCTTGACTGTATTACTGAGCAAAGACAAAGTTTAAGCAGCAATACCCTTCTTTTTTGACATGTATTTGGAGATAGGTAAGAAGACCCTACTTGGTTTTTTAAAGAAACTGAACTTCCCTTAAGGCCTGGTCATAGAATTATAAATAATGTAAGTGAATCCACCATTACCAGCTGTCAGATCCTGACATAGCTTTGTCACCTGTGCATCTGAGATCACACACAGACCTGCCAACATACCTGGGGCTTATACTTGTTTCTTCAACATCCGCATTTTTCAAGTTTTATATTCCACTACATCCACAGTATGTCAGTAGTTTTAAAAAAAATAAAGGGGTAAAACTTTTCTAAAAATGCAGATGTCTGTAACTACAATGGAACTAGATGAGAAGAAGATGTGAGGGACGGGAAGGAAGCAACATGTGCACGAGCTGGGACTGTGGTTCACGTCTTTGGATTTATAAACAAGTTCCCCAGAGAAGCTGGCTGTAATGGAATTTACAGAAAACTTCCTTTGCCCCCCAAAAGGACCTGAAAAGTCCTAATCCAAACTTTGGAAAACTACTGTTATGAGATGCTAATAAATGATGACAAAGCAGTTGGAGGGACAAGAGTGAACGTGTCTTCCATTTGGCTATAGCTTGTATAGCACAGCCTCTCTAGCTGTTGGTGGGTAAGTAAAAACCACTTAAGTACCAGAAGTTCTTTCTTTCCTTTTTTCTTTTTAAGAGACAGAGTCTCATTTTGTTGCCCTCGGTAGAGAGCTGTGGCATCGCAGCTCACAGCAACCTCCAGCTAAGACTTGGGCTTAGGCAACTCTCTTGCCTCAGCCTCCTGAGTAGCTGGGACTACAGGCACCTGCTACTACGCCCAGCTATTTTTTTGTTCTGTGTGGCCAGGGCCAGGTTTGAACCCTCCACCCTTGGTATATGGTGCTGGCGCCCTACTCACTGAGCCAGAAGTGCTGCCCCAAAATACCAGAAGTTCTTTAAAGGACAGGGGTAGAAAATGGTGAACATTATTACCTGTCCAAATCAGTAACAGGGCTTCGTGGCTATGAAAATTCTCTAAATTGTAAAATGACTCCAGGATAGACCTCTTTCTGTAACATTAAATGTAGCAAAATTAATGACAACAAAAAATTTTACAAGTAGATAATAGTGATAACAGAACATTACAAAGCCTAGAATCCAAAAGAATCAAGACAATGCTACGAGTTCAACAGTATTCCAACAAGGCTAGCAAGCCTGATAACTTTGAAAGCCCTAGCAAAATATCACTCTCGTTTACAACACACTTATTAATCATATGACCACACATTGAATCCTTTTTCTTTCCACATACTGAAGAAGTCTACATTTGGCCTTTAAGCATTCTCATTTTTTTGCCAATCTTGTAGCTGAGTATCTTGTTCTAGTTGATTTTGGTGCTGGTAACTGGAAGCTGCCAGCGCAATGCCTTGAATCTGACATTGTTGGATAGTTTTTGCTAACTGCTGTCTCATACTCATTTTCTGCATTCTCTATGATTTTAATAAACTCCTTGGCAGCTTGAACTCCACTCAAAACAGTTATTGAATCCTGCACATCTTTATGACTAACCAAGTGAACATTACTACCTTCACAATAGTGAACCTGAATCTTAAGCACTCCACCTGCCTGGGCTATAGGTAGTGTGATGGTGAACTTCCACTCTGATCTTCAATGACCAATACAGAAGTTTTTAGGCTGAAACTGGTGGCGTTCAATACATGCAGTAATAATCTGTTGCCCATCTGTAGTTTTAGCATAAACAGTACAGAAGCCATTGAAGTAATGATCTTTCACATTGGCCCTTAAAACACTATCACAGGATTCTCTCCAAGACTCAGACCTCCATCTACTTCTTCTGGAGAAACTTAAAGGAAATTTTGTTTCTAGGATCTAAAAATCTGCTATTACCCAGGTCACTGTGTTCTGTAATTAAGACCTATCTTCATATCCTTCCATCTTCACAGGTGTGAACTGGCCCATTTTATAGTGGGCTATGTGCTGCCCCTTCCCTGAGGAGACTGTCAGTATTAAGTAGTGGTCACACATCACTGAATACTTCATTAAATTCCCCTGGGGGTGCACAAGTGATGAATTTGCAGCCATGGTAGTTTCTCCTCATCTGACACCTGATCCTCAAAGTCTGCCATTTTGGTTTCCCTGGTCCAGCCTAGCTGCAGGACCCCCTTTCTTTTTTGTTTTTTCCTTCCTTTTCTTTCCTCTTTTCTGCATTGTTGTCCCCTAGGCCAAAGGAATGTAATCTCCACCTATCTGTTAGGCAGGGGAGATTTTCACTTTATTTACTCTATTTGTTAAGATCCTAAAGCAGTGTGGCTTCCAAAGCCCATTTAGGGGTCAAGCTGTGATGCTGACCTATTGTGATGAGGGTATAATAAAGTCACAGTCACTGAGGACACTCTTGCATCCATCTATGGAAGCACCTCCCATGGGGCTTCCCCAAACCAGAGCAAGCAAGGTGCTTCTACAATGGTTACAATCACAGCTTGGCCACAGTTGTGTTCCTACCATTCTCCCCTACCTGTGTCCCCAGTCTGATCTCCTTCCTCAAAATCCAGGGCATCTTTATGTGATGCAAATAGGTATTGCTTATATAGGGTCTGAGGGCACAAAGTGAAGAACATCCTTCCCTCTACCACTGCTAAAAAAATAGCTCCTTGTCATTTTAATACCAGTTCAAAATTGGCCATCAGTAACTCCTGAAGAAACCTAACCCTTTCCCTCTGTCCTTATATTCTCTTCTAGCGTCTGTCCTTTCCCTCAGTAGTCTACATTTTTATCCTCTGGACTTCTTGACATTCCTCAGAAGCATTTCATTCCCATGGACCTTGTTCAAGTTATTCCCTGGGGTACCCTGGCCACTATTCTCTCTGCTCACCCCTCTATCTGGTGAATTCCTGTAAAGTATAAACCCTTCAGAGCATGGCTCAACTACTGATGCAGGAAGACTAACTGGACTTCTTGGGCTGTCCTGTCACCACCCTACATGGTTTTCTCTCCTCTAGATAATTCTCTATATTGTGTTTGTTTGGGAATGTGTAGGATCCCTCTCTCACTATATATACCAAATTAGTTCTTGCTAGATTATGAGCTGCTCAGAAATGGGTTTTTCATCCACATAGTCCTAGTTCCCAGCACTATGCATTCTTTCATTTATCCAATAAGCATTTTAAGAAACTCAATAAATGAAAGACAGCGAATGAATGATTTGATCCTAAAATAACATAAGCAATGCAAATTTTCCAAGCAAGGCATATCCAAATTCATTTTGTATGTCATTCCTTTTTTCATTTAGTCTTTAAATGCTTTAAGTGGTCTACAATAATAATATAATAATAATAATAACTATAATTATCAGGCATCCTTCAGGAACTGTGCTGGATATGCCAGATACTTTGTTACAGGAACAAATTCCTTTCTCTGAAGTACTTACAGCTTTCTCTAATTAAAAAATAAATAAAGGACTTCTTGAGTGCAATATTCATTAATTTGTCTCACTTATTACCCTTTCCTCTGATGCTTTCAGACTCTTTTGCTCACAATTGAAAACGTAACTATAGTTTTTCTGATGCAGTTCTTTTATTTCCCACCTATTCATATTGTTCCCATAACTACAGTAGGACCCCTCTAGGGAAGAAGCAGGACCTTTTACAATTTGGTGTCCTATCTCTTTCCCATCCTACTTCAATCTCCATCAGAATATTAATCACTAATTAGGGATCTGATATGCATGTGAGCTTTGAGGTATTCTTCTCCCTCTTTCCCTTTTCTTCTTTTCATTTTCTCTCTTCAAGTAATTCTTAAAACTCAATTGCCTTTGAGTATAATAACATTGAGACAGTTATTTACAGGTGTGCTCACCATCACCTCTTGTTCTCCAACATTCTCACCTGTCATCCTGCTATAACTGTTAATAGTGCATTCTTGTATACTCAAAACTGTCCCTATTTGAGTGATAAATTATATACTCACCCTAACTGCGTGGAAATACAAAAGATTGAGCAGGAAAGCACAAGCTAGAATAGCATCCTATCACCCAGGTATCCATACAGGAGGATGCAAGGTGGATGTTGTAATTCTGAGATTACTTTTATGATTTCTAGTGTAATATAAACTATTCCACAGCACAGAAAAAAAAAAGCTATTCCCAGCTCACATTATGACCATAATGCAAAAAATTAGCAAGAATAATATTCAAAAAAGGAAAATATGGGTCAATTTCATCTGTGAATATAGATGCAGAATTATTACATAAAATATAACAATGAAATCACTAGCACTAACCTGAATTATTACACAGATGTTGGAACATCTGACAGAAATTTTAAAATAATTATGATGAATATGAAAAAAATCTAATGAAATAGGCACAAAATATGAAAAATCAGATAGGCAATTTTGACCAGGAATGAAAATTGTAAAAAAAGAACAATGATTAAAGACAATGCTAAGAAGGGATACTTCAAAAAAGTATCAAAAAGAAGAATTCTTTTTCTATAAGTGCATCAGTAGACTGAACATAGCTAAAGAAAAAACAGAGGATTTGGAGATAGGTCAATAGAAACTAAACAAACTGAAACTTAAAGAGAAACAAATAGACAGAAGCAAAAGAGAAGACCCAAGCACTGCAAAAAGTTAGCCATTCTAACATATGCCTAAATGGAATTGAAAAAGTATAACAGAGAAAAATGGACAGAAGAAACGCTTTAATAAATAAATTAATGAGAGACACTAAAGCACAAATCTAAGCAGCTTAGAGAACACCACACAGGATGAACACACAATTAATCAATTAATTGATCTAAACTGCAAATTACTAAATATATTTTAAACTGCTAAAAAGAACATTAGAGATACTTTGAAAGCAATCACAGATTAAAAAAATAAGTGGGAGAAAGCAGAAAAAGAGAGAAAGGAAATAAACAAGAGTTATCGGCTTAGGATTTATATACCTCATGAAAATCTGTATCAAAAATAAAAAACAAATACAGACATCATCAGGCAAACAAAAACCAATGGGTATTACCAACAGAACTACTCAACAAGAAGTGTTAAAGGAAGTTCTTCAAGCAGAAAGAATATATATTTATACTGAAACACAGATATATACATAGAAATAAGGAACACTATAAGTGGTGTAAATGAAGATGAAATTACTTTTTTATTTTTAATTTCTCTGAAAGATAACTGATGTTAAGTTAGAATAGAAACAATGTAACATATATTTATAGAATAGGTTAAAGGCTTAGCAACAATAACATAAAGAATGGTAGATGATGATTGGAAATATACCATTATAAGTTCTTATAATTATACAACAGGTAGTAATGTCATTTGGAAGTAGACTGTTTAATTAAAGATGTATATTGTGACGCCTAGTGTAACAACTAAAAAAATAATAAAGGAACAAATAGTCAGAGAGTAGATAAATTGATATTATAAAATATACTTAGTTATTACACGGGAGGTAGAGAAGAGGAAAATGTAGCACAGAACAGATGGAATGGAAGAAAACAGTAAGCAAAATGTTATATTTTCAATTAACTATGGCATTAATCACATTAAATAGGAATGATCAAAACATACCAGTTAAAAGATAGAAAGGTTCAGTTGTTAACAGAAGTATATGTATACTTAAAATTGCTAAGAGAGAAGATTTTAAGGGTCTAACTACTTAAAAAATTACAAGTATACTGGTTATACATAGGTAATTTGCTCACTTTAGTCATTGCATAATACATAATTAAAACATCCTTTTATAAGCCATGGATATCTATAACTTTTTATTTTTCATTTAAAAAATAAACATGACAATTAAAAACAGACTTTTTCAGATTGAATAAAAAATAAGACCTATAAACAAGGCCATCTATGTTAAAAAGCCACTTAAGGTTTAAAGACATGAATAGGTTAAAAATAAAAGGAGAAGCTCAGCACCTGTGGCTCAAGCGGCTAAGGCGCCAGCTACATACACCTAAGGTGGTGGTTTCGAATCCAGCCCGGACCCGCCAAACAACAATAATGGCTGCAACCAAAAAATAGCTGGGCATTGTGGCAGGTGCCTGTAGTCCCAGCTACTTGGGAGGCTGAGGCAGGAGACTCGCTTGAGCCCAGGAGTTGGAGGTTGCTGTGAGCAGTGAAGCCATGGCACTCTACCCAGGGTGACAGCTTGAAGCTCTGTCTCCAAAAAAAAAAAATTTAAAAAAGGATAGAGAAAGATACATTATACAAACACAAACTAGAAGTAGCTTTGAGCAGTTACATTAAAATCAAACCAACTGGATTTCATAATAAGAGATAGGAATATTAACAAAGATAATAGTATGATATACCAGTAAATGGGTCAATTCGATAAATTAATTCTAAATGTAAAAAATAGTATTTCAAAATACAAGACGCAAAAACTGATGGAAATGAATAGAGAAATAGATGTCCACATCTGCACATGAAGACTTAAACAGTAATCAATACAAAATTATGTAGGATCTGATATAAGGTGGGGGCAGGGAATGAGGGATTGTGGAGAGGGAAAGAGAGAGGGAGATGGGAGTCATGCTGTGTGGTGTGTGGCACACCTCTTGGGGAGGGATACAAGTATAAGAGGGACTTTACCTAACAAATGCAATCAGTGTAACCTCATTCTTTGTACCCTTAATGAATCCCAAATAATAAAGAAGAAAAAGAAAATCATGTAGGATAAAGAAGATCTAAGTAACGCGATTAACCAGCAGGACTTAAATAACATCTGTAGAATACCAAAAATAGCAGAATAATAATTTTCAAATTCAGATGGATCATTCATCAAGATAGCCCACATTCTAGGACATAAAACAACCCTTAACAATTTTAATAGAATAGAAATTATACAAAGTGTGCTCTAAGACCATAAAGGAAATAAATGAGAAAGCAGTAACAGAAAGATATCTGGAAACCACTCTCCACCCCTGCCAAGTTTTTTAAATTGGACAACACAGTTCTAAGTAACTCATGAATAACAGAGACTATCTCAATATAAGTCTAAGAGTTTAAAAATGTTTTATCTGAGACATGTGTCATGTGTACTTCAAATATATGTATAATGCGAATAATAATTTTTTTCCTAAAAATGTATTGAGCTGAATGCAAATAAAATAAAATATATCAAAGGTTGCTATATGCAAATAAATCAGCACTTAAAGGAAAAATTATAATATTAAATGTCAATATTAGAGAAGGGTCTCAGATGAATAATGTAAGCTTCCCCTTAAGAAACAGAAAAAGAAGACAAATAAAAACCAAAGCATGAAAAATAATTTAAATAAAGACCAGAGCAAAGGTAAATGAAATTGAGAACAGGGTAAATCAATAAAATCTAAGGCTAATCCTTTGGAAAGATCAATAAAAGTGATAAATTTTGACCAAACTATTACACAACAAATGGCACAGATTATTACTGTCAGTACCAAAAGCTAGAATATATAACTACAGAACCCATAGACATAAAAAAAAAAAAGAGAGAGAGAGAGAATTCTTCTGTCCATAAATTTAGCAATTTAGATTAAATCAATCAATTTCCTGAAGGACCCTAACTAACTATACTCATTCAGAAAGAAATAAGTAACCTGAATTATTCTGCATCTGTTAAATAAGTTTAATTCACTGTTAAAAATTTTACAGGAAAAAAAAAAACAACTGCAAGCCAGATGGCTATACTGTTAATTCTACCATTTAAGGAGAAGTACTTAAGAAAGAAATATAACAGTTCTACATAAATTCTTCTAGGGAAGAGAAGGGAACTATTTCTAACTCATTTTATGAGGCCAGCATCACCCTCATATCAAAATCAGACAGAGAACATTATCAGAACTCTATAGACTATTGTCCTTTATAAGCATGAACACAAACATCTTCAAAAATACTAGCATATGTAACCCAGAAATATATAAATAGACAATCTCATTCTAAAATTCATCTGGAAGAGAAAATACACAAAAATGATCATTGTAAAAGAGCAACCATACAAGGTAATATATCTTATCAGATATCAAAATGTAGTATAAAACTATAATAATTAAAACATTATAAAATTGGTTAAGGAATAGACCAATACATCACAGCATCGCAAAAAGAATTCCTAAACAGGGCCATGTACATGTGGGAATTTAGTATGTTATAGTGGTATCATTTCAAAGTATCAATGAGGCTGGGCATGGTGTGGCTCACACCTGTAATCCTAGCACTCTGGGAGGCCAAGGCTGGTGGATAGCTTGAGCTCATGAATTCAAGATCAGCCTGAGCAAAAAACGACACCCTATCTCTACTAAAAATAGAAAAATTGAGGCATGAGGATCGCTTGAGCCCAAGAGCTGAAGGTTGCTGTGAGCTATGACACCATGCACAGTACTCTACCCAGGGTGACAGTTTAAGACTCTGTCTCAAAAAATAAAAATAAATTAAAAAATTAAAAAGACAAAGTTTCAAAGAAAGGAATAATTATCTGTATATACTGTTGGGACAATTTTCTATTCACTTGGGGGGAAAGAAAATTATATTCCAATCTTCCACCACACTCAGGAAACAAATCCCTACTTGAATAGGTGTTTGTATACCCATGTTCACAGCAGCTTTATTCACTGTAGCTAAAACAGCCCAAATGTCTATCACCAGATGAATGGGTGAAGAAAATGTGGCATATTTATACAGGATGGATTATTAGCCTTAAAGGGAAAAGAAATTCTGACACATGCTACAATGTTGCTGCACCTTTGATACATTAAGCTAAATGAAATAAGATAGACAAAAAAACAAATATCCTCTGATTCCAATTACACGAGCTACCCAGAGCACTCAAATTGACAGCAACAGAAAGAGAATAGCAATTGCCAGGGATGAGGGGAGGAGGCCATAGGGAATTATCATTAAATGGCCACAGTGTTTCAGTTTCAGGAGAAAAAGTAATAGAGATGGATGGTGGGGATGGTTGCACAAGGATGTGAATGTACTTAATGCCACAAAAAAAGGGGGGGGTAAAAAATGGGAAGTTCTACATATATTTACTGCAATAAAAAATTCTTTGTGAATTAAACTAGGAAACATAACAAAGTAAAACAAAAATTCTGGAAGAAAATATGAAATATTTTAAATTTTGAAGCACAAAAGACACCAAAAATAAAAGTAAAAGAAAGTAGAAAAAGAGCAAGGTTCACAATATGTGAAGAATTCCTGGCCAGGCATGGTAGCTCACACCTATAATCCCAGCACTTTGGGAGGCTGAGGCAGGGGAAATATTCAAGCCCAGGAGTTCAAGACCAACCTGGGCAAGATAGTGAGACCTCTCCTCTACAAAAAATATGATAATAAATTAAAAATTATTTGCTGGGTACAGTGGTACATGCCTGTAGTTCCAGGTACTCAGAAGGCTGAGACAAGATGATCACTTGAGATCAAGAGTTCAAGGTTATAATGAACTTTGTACCACTACACTCACTCCAGCCTGGGTAAGAGAGTGAGAACCCTTTCCTTTATTTTTTTTTGCCACGGAGCCTCAAGTTATCCCCCTGGGTAGAGTGCCATGGCATCACAGCTCATAGCAACCTCCAACTCCTGGGCTCAAGCAAGTCTCCTGCCTCCACCTCCCAAGTAGCTGGGACCACAGGCGCCCGCCACGAGTCACGACACCTGGCCATTTTTTGGTTGCAGCCATCGTTGTTTGGTGGGCCAGGGCTGGGGATTCAAACCCACCACCTTAGGTGTACGCGGCTGGCGCCTTAGCCCCTTGAGCCACAGGCGCCGAGCTTAAGAGTGAATTTTAAGCCATAAAATATATACCAAAACTTACTATCCAACATGTGCTGATAAACTCATGGTCTGATGTTTCAGTTTAAATCTTGGCTCTGCTTCTTCTAAGTTAATTCACTTCAAGCAAGGCCTATGATGCTCTTGAGGCTCCATAAATTGAGCATAACAATTTCCACATTGTATATCCATATTATGATTTATAAAACATGTGTGTGTGTATACATATGTATATGTGTATTTGAGACAGAGAGAGGGAGAGACAGAGAAAGGGAGGAAAAGAAGAAGAATTCCTGGAACAGACCAAGTTCTCAATAGCTTCTTATAATTATTATTACAAATTATAGCTCTTCTTATCATATAATAGTGTCCATTAAAAAGTGCAATCAATGTTCACAATGTTTCCACTTGTCTTAAAAATCACACTTATATTTTTTAAATTTTATTTTTAATTATGTTTATAAATATGTAAGATTAAATTTAAGATCTTAGATATATTTAAGTATACAGTTTAGTACTATTGATTATACTCAAATTGTTTCAAAATGGATCTCTAGATCATTTTTATCTTGTAAAACTGAACTTCTATGTCCACAAAACACTATTTTCCTCTGTCCCTGTCAGCCCTTGGTCACCTCCTTTCCATTTTCTGTTTCTCTGATTCTGACTACTTTAGAAACCTCACAGGAGTGGAATTACATAGTATTTGTCCTTTAAAGTGACTGCTTTATTTCACTTAGCCTAATATCCTTGAGACTTAGCTGTGTTGTAGCAAGTGTCAAGATTTCTTTTTAAAGAGTAAATAACATCCCATTGTATGTACAATTTCATTATCCATTCATCTATCAATGGATGTTTGGGGTGCTTTCACCTCTTGGCTATTATAAAGTTGCAATGACCATGGCTTTGCAAATACCTCTTCAAGATCCTGTTTTGAATTCTTTTAGATGCATACTCAGAAATAGGATTGTTGTATAATACAGAAATAGCATTTTTAAGGTTTGAGGAATATTTTGTACTGTTTTCTATAATAGCTATTCTATTTTATATTCCTACAATCAGTTCCAATTTCTCTTCATTCTCATTAACACTTCTTGTTTTCTGACTTTTTTGAATAGTGGTTACCCTAAAGAGTAAGAGATTACAACTATATTTTGAAACAAATCTTAAAATATAGTATTTACTTCCTTGTGAGTCTACTGATTTTTACTTATGCTATGTATTCAGATTCCTTTTTCCTAATTCTTAGAACTCAAATATGAAGTAAATTGAGCATGCAAATTTTGCTAATACCTTTTTGCGATGGAACTTGGTTTCTTATTTCTTTTCAGGGCTTGAAACAATATCAACAAGTCTGTATTGGACCTTTCTTTATTTGATACATTATCCAAATAATCAAGCCAAAATTCAAAAAGAAATTGGTAAAATGCTTTCAGATGAAAAGTATAATTTTATCATTATTCTTATTAAATTAAAAAATAATTTTTCTTAAGTTAGAAGCATTGGAAAAAAAAAAGTTAGAAGCATTGGGCTAAAATCCCCTAGATTTTGAAGACAGGAAAATTTTACCATACACATTTCCTAAGTGAAATATTCAGACATGCCTCCTTTCTTCCTTTACTATTCCACTTGTTTAGCATATGATTCTCCTTTGAAATAGCAACCAATACTGAGCCAGGAACAATGAAGAATCTTAGACATTAGAATACTGAAAGTGCTTTAAAATCTATTATGCATTATTATTATAGTATTACTTTTTATTTTGAAACCCTCTAATACATTTTAGTGTACAATGAAAACATATCTTGTGAGCATGTTACTAAGGTGCCATTAACTTTCACCTTATGGATACTAATCAAGGAGGCAGAAGGCTATGGGAATTCTAAACAAATAGATAACACAACCCAAAGTTCAGCTATGATATGTTAAACAAACTTAGTGTTATCTGATGAGCAGCTAGCTTCCTGCTGATGGGGTTCATCATCAGTAGACTAGAATTTTGCTGGACAATAAACCAAGGATGACAAGGTTGTTACAAATAGATTAAACAGAATACTCACTTACTAAAATTTGAAAGTTTACTGACCCTCCAGCACACAAGCACGTGCCAGAATTGCTTACGAAGATGTGAAAGATAGGCGTCATTAAACATGCACGTGGAGAACCAAATTTCGGGTACTTCCATGTGTTTTTAGTTCCCACAATTAAAATGTTTAAAAGCCAGGTCACGTTTGAGCAGAGTCAGGGCTGGAAACGCAGTGACACAGTTCCCTGTATTTTGACCCTGTAGTTTCTTCTCTTTTTCACACATGATAGCTCCCTTCTCACAATGATTTCCCTTTCTCTACTGCTGTGTCAGATTCTCCTTCAGTGAAAGAACATTTCATCTTTAACTTAGGTTTTTCAGAAAACTGTCCCACCTTCAAAGAAGCAACTCTTCTTTCTTCTTTCCAAGGGCATTTATAAGTAGACCTATGTGTTTCATAAAAGAGTATCATCTACACTACACTCCTGCTCAGTACACAGGGAAGCGCTGCCATGTTTGGGGGCATCATTTCTAATAAAAGTGATGTCCACCTCAGTTACCCAATTACAGGATTAAGACATTTGTGTTCTATACCTGATAGATCCAACTTGTACTTGTAATATCCTCGCGAAGGCTATGTTGATTTGTAAGATGTAAGAACTCCAATTTGTACAAATAATCAACACATTGAATCCCATAATGGCATAAAGTTATTTATGATCCGTGTACAAATTACTTAATAAAAGAAAAGTGATGTCCAAATTAGGACTCTGAACACTCGTATGACTGATAGGGAGAAGTATTTATTAAGGCAAAGATTTCATTGTATTATTAAAAGTAAAGAAATACATTAATATATAAAACTGAAAGATCAGAGGCCTTGACCAATGACAGCAGTGTGATATAAGCTAATAATTTTTGTGCATACAAGAAAGCCTTTTGACCTTGTTTGGGACTGATCTATTCTATTATACCTGCAAGTATATTGTTTCTAAGGAAAATATATAAAAACCCACAAAATACAGAGTTCAATTTAAATTTCACATGAACTTTATGGACACCCTGTAAGTCAAAATAAAATGAATGAAAATAAACTAGGTGAAATAATCTTAGCTAAAAGCAACAGAAGTTTGCTGTTACACATAGCATATGCACACACACACGACACACACAGAGAAGGAGCAAACAGTACCCTAATTATTGCATATGTGTTTCTTAAACAGTGTTTGAAAAGTCATTTTCCTATTCCAAATTTAGGAACAAATCGCAGGTAAAGAAGCCCTACAATTTACTCTCATATGTCAGTATTAGTGAAGTAGCATTATACATTCCATGCTTCCATGAAAGAGCAGCCTGTTACTTATGTGAGTAGAATCTGAGCAGCTGAATGCACAGAACGGTGTGCACAGGAATGTGTGGAGAAAGACAAGTGGCTCCACATGAGAGGAAGTAATCCTTCCAGAAAGTAGGCCTACTGCCTGTGTGGCCTTCCCCCTGGTTGGGTTTTGAGGACACTCAATGAATAAGATCCGTATTATTTGCCAAAGGTCAGCACCCACATCGAAATGGACATAGATCAGATAAAGATTGGAATATTAACTTTTTAAATGATCAAAGCTAGTTTGCAGGATGTGGTATAGAGTTAGATTGAGCTGACTTTCTAATAATTCTCACTTGAGTTGACCATACTAAACCTAGTTTCTGAATAGGCTGGACAACTTCAGTCTGTCCTGGAAGGATAAAATCTGCTCCTTATTGCAGATGAGATAAATCTTCATTACAGATTGGCTACAGTGAAGAGACAACCCAGAAGTGGCTAAGACAGATGTGTCCAGGGCCTTCTCTCAAACTTATCAAATGGAAATACTCTGCTTCTCCAATTAGAAAGAAGTGACCATGAGGGCAATCTAGTTAAGGAGTTTTGTACATAGAAACATAACATGATTTATTCTCACCCATGCATAATTAGAGGGCTATAAAGGGGAAAGGTGAACAGTTTTCAGAAAGGAATTTGTGCATGAGACTAGAAAAATAAGACATTAGCTCTTGAACTAAGTTAGAGATCACCCAAGATGACCACCACCTTCATTTCACAGCTAGAAAACGGTCACAGAGTAGATTAAAGATTTGCCTAACATCTCACTGAAAACACTGTACAAATTTTGATTTTCGTGTTTTAATTCCATTTCTTTGTACCAATTACTAAGACATGTGATTTTTTGTAGCAAAAAAGGCAAATAAATATAGTCTAGGGAGGGTATGAGGCAGTCTGAGAATGGGTTATTTGAACTCACAGGTTTTCTGTAATGCAGTATTTTGCTTTCAAGGCACCACAGCAGACACTTCTCCACATGGCTATTTTATTCCCAGGCAAACTTACATCTTCATTAACATGTATCAAGTAAACCATGATGAGTAAATCACTAAAATTATCTTGAGATAAAATTTGCTTGTTTGTTTCTTATGTATTAATATGGGAAAGATTTATATTCTTCTTAACCAAAGCTCATTCCTATTCCTGTTGAAGAAAAGTTGGCAAGAAATTCAGTTTTCTTTCCTTGTCCATAATGAAAAAGGTGATAATCTTATACAAATTCAGAAAAAAATACTATTCAGAACAAATTCAATGTCACAAATGGCTCATTAGGAAGATGCATGCCAAGTTCTTTATGGGCTCCCCCTTTGCACGGTTATGACCAGTTGATATTTGAAATGCATTCTAGAAGCCCCTACTGAAATGTAAGCCATCAAGTTTAAAATTTTTGTTTGTTTGATTTTTTTTCTCTAACTCAGCATTTATATAATTACCTGGCACATGGTTGACCCCTAGTAAATATTTATTGCATGAAAGAAAGTTGGGAGCTCACCCAC
Source organism: Galagoides demidoff (assembly GCA_963574575.1). Taxonomy (NCBI): domain Eukaryota; kingdom Metazoa; phylum Chordata; class Mammalia; order Primates; family Galagidae; genus Galagoides; species Galagoides demidoff. The sequence goes on from CAUYQV010062639.1 coordinate 22,347, forward strand.
ATAAACTATAAAAGGAAGGGCTGAGATGATGCTACCTCATGCAGTGAAAAAATGGTCCCACAGGAGCCTGCTGATGAGAGCTCTCAAAAGCAAATGAGAGTGTCAATTTGCCAAGACCTTTTGGAGAGGCAGGATGATGTTTTGGGCCATGTTATCATTGATGATGAAACATGGTTATACCAATATGACCCTAAAACAAAGTGTCAAAGTGCACAATGGAAGGCAATCAAGTCTCCACGACAAAAAAAAAGGCCTGTCAGTCCAAATCAAGAGTCACAATCATGTTGCTGACCTTTTTGATATCAGAGGGATTATTCATTATGAATTTATACCAAATGGACAAATAGTTAACCATATTTACTATTTGAAAGTCCTGAAAAGGCTACATAAAATAGACCAAAAAAAAGAAAAAACTGAACTTTTTACCAACAACTCATGGCTCTTGCATCACTACCAGGCACCAGCTCAAACAGTACTGAATTTGAGGGAGTTTTTAGCCAGCAACAAATAACTGTACTGGCATACCCTTCCTACTCACCTGATGTGGCCTTTAAGAATTTTTTTCTTTCCCTGAAGATAAAGGAAATATTGAAAGGAAGACATTTTGGTGACATTTAAGACATCAAAGGTAATGCAATGATGGTTCTTATGACCATTCCAGAAAAAAAGTTTCAAAATTGCTTTCAGGGGTGCAGTAGACACGGGTGTCAGTGCATACCTTCCCAGAGGGGGAAGTTCTAAGGTGAACTTAATGATATTCAGAAGTGAGGTTTGTAGAACTTTTTCTAGAATGAGTTCATGAGCTTAATTGTCAGACTTCATAGTGTGAAGAACAAGAATTTTTCTTGATTGTTTGTAATCTGTATTTTCACTAGTGTGTAATAATGTATTTTGAAATACTGTGGTCAGAATACGTGTGAACTTAATTTGTTTTAATAAATAAAGCTTAATAGTTTTTAATGTATCAAAAATAAATAAATAAATAAAACCAGAACAAAACCCAAAGCCGTGATGTGGCATCCCGGTGTCAATGTGGGTGTGAGTAGAAGGGCAAGATGAGAGGTGGGTGGAGTGAGCTGGCAGGGGGAGTCTGCCTTCCCTTTACACCAGCTTGAGATAGGTAGGTGTATTAATATTTGTTTTATATAGAGAGAGCTCAGAATAAGAGGATGTTCTGATGTTAAATATATTGTTTTTAGCAATCTGGAGGGCCAGAGAAGAGGGTTAGATTGGCCAAGAGCAGCAGAGAGCATTGCATGATGGCAATGGATGCGCTGAACTAAATTCATGGAGGAGGCCATGAGGGGGCATTTTCTTAAAGTCCATTTGTGGATAGGCTCTTATATGTTCTGCACTAAGAATTTAATTTCAAGGCAATGAGTCTTTTTACAATGTTGCCAATTTCTTTTGATACTTACTAAATATATATGTGTTTTATTTTGTTAGGATTGTCATAATAACAAAGTGCCAGAGGCTAAGTGGCTTAAACAACAGAAATCTAATTTCTCACAGTTCTGGAGGTAGAATTCCAAGGTGAAGTTACTAGAAGTTTTGTTTTCTCTGTCTTTGGCTTGCATGTAGCCTTTTCTCTATGTGCAAAATCCCTGCTGTCTCTTCTTCTTCTTACAAGAACGCCAATCATATTGTATTAGGGTCCCACCCTAAGGACCTCATTTTAACTTAACCATGTCTTTAAAACCCTATCTCCAAATGCAGTCACATTCTGAAGTACTGGGCGATGGATGTTGGATGTATGAATTTGGTGAGGGGAGGGTACGCAAGAACATGTCATGCAAAAGAAAAGTAGGGGCTGATTTTTCAAAAATATTTTAAATGTAGCACTCAGCACTAAGTATGTGCTTCTTTAATTGAATTTGTGAATGAGATAAAGCACAAAAATGAACTTAAAATGGCCAATGAAAAAACTAATATTTTAGATTGAAGTTTTAGGATGGAACTGCATATAAAGAATATCATGATGACAAGACCATGGTGTCTATCCTGGGAAATAAGCCTACATCTGGGTTCTAATTCAACTGGATAGAGCAGGCAAGAGACGTGTGGCTCCTTACACTCCTAGCCAGTCTGTGACAATGGAAGCAAAGAAGTTAAGCAATTCAGAGACATTGAGAAGTAAAGTCTGTACTTGGTCTTTTGTCCAAATATAAATAAATTCAGCCTTGTCCTGGGGAATAAATAAATTAAATTGGTTGTACTTCTCTGTGAGAGCTTTTGAAATTATTTATACCATCCCCATTACAGTGTGTCAAAAATGAACTATTCTTAAGTTGTTTTACTATAACAAACTTGTCACATTTTCTGTATATTTCACAATAATGAGGATGAGTACAATGCTACAGAAATCTCAGGTCTGTTTATGTAAAGTTTTCTTTAGCGAATAGTATTTTTCTAATCACTTTTTAAAAATAAGCAAAGCTTATACTTTTAACACTTTGTGTAGTCAAATGCTAATTTGTGCTCTTGCTATGTTCCTAAGGTATAATTAAATAGTATACTATTAGGCTTTTGTATAACTTGCATTTTATGTATTTTTTTAGAAACATGGACAAGAATAAAACTGGAAAAAAGAAGTCTAAAAAAATAACTCTTCTTTGCCATTTCATGTGTAAAGATAAGATGATTTTAACTGTGTATATTTACTTATCTTGAAGTAATGTTATTTTATGAAATGTAATCAGAAGCAACACAGTGTACCAAAATATTATATCACGAACTTATTAATGTAAACACCTTAAATAATCATCTGGGAACTACACACATAGTTCCTTATGTCTATAGAGTAGTTGATAATATGTGGATATATGCATGATTTGGCAATTCAAGATGAGCAAAGTCTTCAAAGATTACATATGAAGTGTATAATGGCAGAGTTATTGGATTAAATATTCTACAGTGTATGAGTATACACAGATACCTTTATCTCCTCACTATTCTTGTAGCTACAACCCCTGGGAACTCTTGATAATATCATGATGACAAGACCAGTCCAGAAACATTATCCACTCTATGATGCAAGTAGGATGTGTGCCTTATCTCAAGTGTTTTTCGAAGAAAATTTACACACCAATTTCAAAAAGACCAAGCTCTTTTCCTACATCACAATACTCTTGATTTACTCAGGTAAAGCTATAATTCATAAGTATTTTCAGTCCACATAACACAACAAGAAATCAAAATCTTTTTTATGACAGACAGAGGGGTCATGGGGGATTTTACTATCTATATAGTTTTAAAGACATGGGGGTTTAAAAGACATGGTTAAGTTAAAATGAGGTCCTTAGGGTGGGACCCTAATACAGTATGATTGGTGTTCTTATAAGAAGAAGAAGAGACAGCAGGGATTTTGCACATAGAGAAAAGGCTACATGTAAACCAAAGACAGAGGCCATAGGAGAAAACAAAACTTCCAGCACCTTGACCTTGGAATTCTACCTCCAGAACTGTGAGAAAATAGTTTTCTGTTGTTTAAGTCACCTAGCCTCTACCAAGGAGGTAGTTCTTAACCTTCCTAATGCCACGACCCTTTAATTCAGTTTCTCATGTTGTGGTGACCCCCAACCAGAACTGTGAGAAAATAGATTTCTATTGTTTAAGCCACGTCCCCTCTACCAAGGTTGAAGTTCTCAACCTACCCTAATGCCAGGACCGTTTAATTCAGTTCCTCATGTTGTGGTGACCCCCAGCCATAATATTATTTTTGTTGCTACTTCATAACTGTAATTTTGCTACTGTTATGAATCATAATATAAATCTCTGATGTGCAGGATGGTCTTAGGCGATCCCTGTGAAAGGGTCTTTCGACCCCCAAAGGGGTTGCAACCCATAGGTTGAGAACCACTGATCTATATAATTATTAATTAAGCTATGAAATCTTTCTCAACTTATGAATAGTTTCAGGACTCCAGATGTATAAATACATAGTTTGATATTTTATATTAATACAGGACCTCACCACAAAATTCAAGAGTCATAATTTAAGTAAACAAATAAGCACCATTCTACATGAACCTTGAATTGCTTTCATGGCTTAACAGGATATGAAAACAAATTCTCTATGATGAATACATCCATTAGACTACTCTTTAGACAAACAAAAAATTCAGGATATAGACAACTGATTCTCTCTCTTATACATTTATAACACTAGAAGAACCAAAGTAATAAAAACCATAAAAGTTTATAAATCTTTTATCCTCCAAGTTGTGAATGGAGAAGAGTTTACCTCAATCCAATATAACTATCAGACCCCTCTAAGAGTGAGCCCTCCACATGTACACACAATACTGCTGCTTCTATCTGCTACTCTTGTGCACTGAAGCTTGGTGCATGAGCACATTTTCCAGCAAAGCAGGGTGACCAAGTTCCAAAGTGTTTATGTTTATGGATGTTACTAAAAGACTTCTTGGGGTTATGGTCCTATAAAGTTTATTATTAAACATTATTAAACTCAATTTTTCTCTTTTCTAGACATTTTAGTAATGTTTATTTCTACAAGCTACTGCACCTGGCTGTAATCGTTTGATGCTTTCTTAATCACATCGTCCATCCTGCCCCAAGACTTGATTCCATTCATTATTTTAATGCCAGACTCCTTCATTACCCTGCAAGCTCTACAAAGGCTGGGGACAAGTCTTCTTTGCTTGCCATTGTATCTCCAGTGCCTCACACCATTTCAGGCATGTAGTAGACATTTAGTGACATTGGATGGAATGTTCAGGGAATATTGAGTAAATTTATGTTAAATGAATAAGTCTATTGGGGGAGCAGGTAAAGCTTTCAGCAAAGAGGAAGTATTTGAGATTGCCTGGTACAGATAATATTTCTGGCATTTCAGCTCTTATTTTAATTTCTGTCCTGTTGCCTACATATCTTAAACCTAAAAATCTATCCAGTCTTTTTAAACTCATTAAATCTATGAGATCCAGGTCTCATCAATGAGGCTCTTTAGTTCTTTTCTTTTTACTCTCATTTTTATGGCACATTTTTTTTATAGAAATTAATTCCCTATATCTCCTTCTAGAAGTATAAAGTGTGCCCTGGATATTTAGAAAACTTTCCTAAGATGACATCTCAAGTGTATTCTGAAATGTCACTGTGTTCCCCCCGATTTCTGCATCTTGCCAACACCAATGCATGGGCAGGTGACTTTGCCACTGGCTCCCCCAGAGCATTTGTCACCTCTGCTGCCCTCTCTAATGGAGAGGTTACCATACTCTCCCTGTGCAGTTTATATATAAGGATAAGTGTTGAGATTTACCTCTTTTTCAATGGCCTGAGACTTAGCTATAATTTTGAGGAAAACCTACTTGAAGGTTTGGAGCTATTGGAGGGGGTAACACTAGAAAAAGAAAGAAGGAATTACATCCTATCATTTTCTGCCAAGCCTAAATCCTGTCCTGGACATGTTCCTTGATCACTTTTCTCACTGTAGATGGGTGTCCCACTCCTTACCCTAAACTCCAGTTCGTGAATACTCTGAGGCTGGTAAAACAAAAACGCAAAAAGCCCCAGTGCTGTATCCTCTCATGTCTGCCCCCGGTAGAATTCTTAACCTTTACTTCCAAACCTAGGGATTATCCCAGGACTCACAGAGGAAAACTCAGGATCTATCATCTTGACAGATATTAATATTGTTAGTTTTCAAAACTCAATTTATTCTTATTTGTTGTCATCTTGTTATCCTAAAATCAGATAAATAAGCATTCTTTGATTTGTTCTAGGACTCTCAAGATATTGTTATGTTCTTTCACTGCCAAAGATAAGGTTCTTAACAGTTTTTGGACACACACTTTATGTTAGGGAGCATAAGACATTTCTAAATTATTAATTTTGACACAAACCATGGAATAGGTGTTAGTAATAACTTTTTGTAGAAAAACAGACTCAGAAAGATTAAGCAATGTTCAATATAAATCTGCTGGTAAGAATTTAATGCAGAATTAAAATTTGTATCAAATTCAATTCCAAGCTTACATAGTTTTCATAATGACAATGTTTTAAGAATACATCCCTTAATACAAAAGAAATTTTGGCAGCATCTTTTTATATATAATTGTTTTTATAGTAGAAATAAGAATAAAGATCCTGGAAGTAAAATATGTTTCAAAGCTATATCATTTAAACAGTCAATTTGGGGTAGATAACAAAGTTTAAGAAGAAAAGCCAAGTTTTAGAAGAATATGTGCTTAGAAAAGCAAAAAAAAAAAAAAAATTTCTTAAACAAGATACACAAAATGCAATTCATAAGAGAATGATTAATTCATTTACTACATTGAAATCTTAAATTTCTGCCCAACAAAAGGCATAGCAAATAAAAGCAAAAACAAGTGGGCAGCACTTGTGGCTCAAAGGAGTAGGGTGCCGGCCCCATATGCCAGAGGTGGCGGGTTCAAACCCAGCCCTGGCCAAAAACTGAAAAAATAAATAAATAAATAAATAAATAAATAAAAGCAAAACCAAGCCACAGATGGGACAAGATATTTGTATCACATATAATAGAGGATTAGTTTCCAGAATTAAAAATAATTTACTCAAATTAATAAGACAAAGTAAATTACCAACCTCTCTGCTTGCAAAAAATGGGAAAAGTTTATGAATAGGTAAAAATATGAATGGTCAATAAACATGAAAATATACCCACCTCAGTAATAAGGAGTGACATACGTGTTAATGCAAACTAAAATATTTTGTACATGGTAGACTGGTAACAATTTGCAAGTAGGACAAATACAAAAATTGGTGAGAATTTGGAGAAATAAGAACTTACATTCACTCTTTTTGGGCTTGTAAATGGCACAACCCACATGAAGGGCCATTTGGAAATTTTTAATAAACTTAAAGATGTCCTTGCTTGTGATTCAACAATTTCTTTAGAGAAATTCTCACACATAAGCAAAAGAATTCATGTATTAGCCATTGTACTGTGGGGACAACTTGATGTTCATAAATAAGGTACTAGATATACATAATTATGTTGCAGTCATACAATAGAATGCAGTAGTAGAAACAAGTTTGCTAATGTGGCATAATTCAACTCAAATTAATCTCTAAAACCTTTAGTTAAAAGAAGTAAATTATAAAACTACACATGGGGAATGACTATTTACATAAATATTTTTAATACCTGAAAAATATATATAGTAAAAATATATATAAATATATATATTTTCTAAATATATATAGAAAAATATATGTAGTAAAAATATTTATAGTATTTTTAATACCTGAAAAATATATATATGTTTGGATATATGCAAGTGTTTGTGTAATACTTATAAGGATTTGAAATGGGAAAGATACCATGGGATTTTAATGGTATAATATTTTACTTATGGATATCCATTTATTTATCATATTATTCATTCTAGTTTTCTGTAGGCTTAAAATATGCCAAACTAAAATTTAAAACTAAAGTGTGATACATGTATGTAAATACTTAATACTTTTAGCTATTTAATTGTTTTTGTAGGATTATATTTAATGGCAAGAAGGGATGATATACTCAAAATTGAAAGTGTTCACATATTGATTTTGTTAAAAAAAATGTATGTTAACTTACAGAGAAATAGTAAGATGTGATAATTTGTTGTAAATAGGATACTGACAAAACAATGAATTTCTCTATTCCAGTTTAGACTTATACTTTAAATGTAGTATTGCATTTAAGATTATAAATTCTCTCTGTATCTATGAATGCACATAAAGGGTGAAGAAAGGTTCAAGGATGGCAAGTAACTGTCATAATGTGTGTACAATTTGTCCAGAGAAAAAGTGAATCCTCAGGCTCTGAGAGTAAGCAACTGAACTGTGAGTTAAAAGTCCAGGTTGTTGGTTCTCTGTTCCCTCACTGAATCCCCAACAACCACCACAAAATAATAAATAAATAAGTCCAGGTTGTTAGGTCAGTCAGAGGGTAAATAGCTGACAAAGAAGTGGCTAAGTGTGAAGAGCATGGGCTTAATTGTAGCTAGAAACCAAATTGTAGGTAGGAACCAAATTGTGGCCAGGGACTATTCCCTAGAGGAAACATATACAGTAAGGAGGTCCTAGGGATCTTTAACTGATCTGGGGCTCACCTAATTAGCATAGCTTGAGTAGAGTTTTCATGAAGGATTCTAGGAAGATGAATGCTCAGTAAGGAAATGCCTGTTATGTAACCTTGTTATATATCCTCAACCCGTCAATCACCTCAAGGTGGGAAACAGCAACCAATTCTACCAGGAGAAAGGCAGAACAACCTAGGGAGCATATAAAAACCAGCATGTGCTCAGACTTTCAGGTCTTTCTCTGCTTGGGGAGAATGACCTGTCTCTCCCTCTGAAACATGCTTTGACTTTGCAGTAAACATTTGTGATTTCTTGGTGTCTGTAATCACTTCCTCATCAGCTCAACTTGGTACCAGTGCTCTTTCTTGACTCTGGGAATCGGGGGACTAGAAAAAACATCCAGATAGACCTAACGAGGTTTCAGAAGTTTTGCACTAATTAAAAACAAAATCTAGCAACTGAGAATAAAGGAAGACAAAATACTGCGAGTATAAAATTGTAGGTGCGGCCACACGCAGTGCCTCATGCCTATAATCCTAGCACTCTGGGAGGTCAATGAGGGTGGATTGCTTGAGCTCAGGAGTGGGAAACCAGCCCCAGCAAGAGCAAGAGCAAGACCTCTTCTCTGCTAAAAATAGAAAAAACTCTGCATCACAAGAAGACACTACTGGGTGTGAATGAGTGTTTTCAGGGTTCTGCTCTAAGCCAGGCAGGTGCCAGCATAAAAACAGATGACTGAAATTGATCTCTAACTTCAGAAGCTCTTGGGGTAGAAACAAATAATGATAATGCAATTATATGCATATACACAAATTTACATCTGTATACATATGTATATACATTCACACATATACAGCATGTGTGTGTGTGTATTGTCATATAGTTACTTACACATATTTTAATGGTTCTTTCTAAGACCAGTCATAAAAATTCAAATTTCCTCTTACCCTTTTCACAGAAGTAAGTGTGCACTGAAAATTTCTTAGCAATGTTTACTTTTTATAAAAAAGACCTTGACAAGATGAATGTTCCAGGTGAATGATGGCCCAGCATATTTATATAATTTTATTAATTTACCTCTTTGAATGGCTGGTCACTCTGAAGAGTCTTCATTCTTTGACTCTTCTGTACCAGCTTAGCCTGTTTTAGACTATTTCCTAGCATTCTATATCAGTCATTCTCATTGGGTTTCAGTGTGCTTGTTATGGTCTGAGTGGCATTTTGACCTTCATTTCTCTGTTTAGCATTGCCAAGGGTCTTTGCTGTCTCAGAGCAGGTGAGAATAGGGTAGTTTGAAAATCTAGATTTTCAGATTAGGAAGGGAATTTAACACTTTTGGAAGGGAGAATGTCTCCTGTTGTTTTAGCAGTGCTTAGCTATGTGTAAGCTAAATGTAAAGTTGTTCAACATGAACTCAGATAACAATTCCCATTTAAAGTATTTATTGGCAATCTATTTCATTGGGTCCTTGTGGGATATAGAATCATATTATCTGAAAAGCCTTTCTAAAGTTAAAATTGCTGTGATCAGTGATTTGCAAAATGGCATCTCTTGATTTCACAATATTACTTACTCCACATATTTCAAAATCTTGGGAAATGGAGTCAGATTATGAAAACTATTCTTTGGAGTAGGAGCAATATAAGCCACTGGTTTTGAGATGAGAATCATAGATTTTGTTTTCCCAGGCCATGAGCAAGATAGATATTCAGCCCATTATTCCATAAATGGAAAATCACTGTTTGCTTTTCAGGGGGAAATTTTTAATAAACTATTCCCTTCATTTAAAGAAGTTAACTTACTCATTTCTCTTCTCCACTACTTCTTAGTCTATACTACAAACACATCTTTGTTGGAGACTTTTTTTATTAAAATATCACATACATACAGAAAAGTACACAAAATGGGAATTTAAAGCTTGAGAATTTTTAAAATCCAAGCACCACCAATATCCCAGAGTCCTCTATAATCTCATGCCCCTTCTGCAGGGAGAATGGGGACCAAAGACCCCATTCTTGGCAAGGGAAAATACCCCCAGAAAGGGGAAAAACAGGGAAATAAGTTGAGCATGTTGGAATGAAACCAGTTTAGCTAGCTTACTTTAAACTAACAGTTAAATTACTTGTCTGAGTAGTTTTTGCTGCTACTAGAAGCCTGGCCTGTAAGGGGTACAGCTTACGAACACCCCTGCTGGGTCTGTAAGCACTCTGAAGAACAATGGCTACAGCAGAAGCTGCATGCAAGAGTTGGGAAGGAACATTAACCAGGTTGACCCCTGCCTAGTCAAGTCAAAGCAAATACCAATTGTGGGGATTTATATAATGCTCAGGGCAGAGATCAAGGGAACAACTCAAGCCCTAAAATATAGGCAGGAGAGCTTGTACCCTAAACATGGAGAGAAATGTCTCCAGGTGGAGGTAAGGTGAAAATTCTTCTTTTCCACCAATTATTCAGAGGAAAACTGATGCCAATGGTATACTCCACAGAGAAACTAGAAGGGGTCTAACCTCCCCCAAGGAATCTGTGTGCATGACCACAAATAGGAATCTGTGTGCTGTCCCCACGCAAGGCTCAGGTTTCAGATATCTCAAGTCTTCCCAGACTCTTAAAGTTAATGATTATAGATAGAATAAATACTAACATGCTTACTCAGAGAAACTGCTAATGTTTTTACTCCCTTCCTCAGCTTACCCTTTCAGCTAAATGAGAAAATTGCCTTCAACAAAAACCGAGTGGAACAGCACTCAGGGTCACTAAAGCCCCACAAACAAGCGGTGGTCCCCAGGGTCCCACCTTTGAAAACTCTATTCTGTGGGTTCTCCCTCTTTATTTCTTGCCACTTTCAACTTTATTTTTCCCCAATCAATAGTGTGGGTTCCACAGGTCTTCAAGGACTCTGCCCCTGCGGCGGGGCCCCAGCACCTTCCATTCCCTGCTCTCTGTGCTCTAAAGGTAATTACTGTCCTGATCTCCAATGCCAAATTTCAGTTTGTCTGTTTTTGAATTATGTATAAAGGGAATCAAACAGTAAACGTCCTTTGAGGCTGACCTCTTTCTGTACTACACTGTGTTTGCAAGATTTATCCATGCTTTTGGGTTTCTGAGATTTTTGTCCATGTTGTATGTAGTTGTATTTCATTCCTTATCATTGCTGTGGAATGTGCCATTAGGGGAATACACCACATTTATGCCACCTGGGAAGCTTCTAGTTTGGATCTTTTGTGAATAGTGCTTTTATAAGCATTCTTGTGCTGTTGTAAGTATCCTTTGGAGAACATATGTATACATTTATCTTGACCATATAAACCTAGTGTTGATGGAATTTCTTTTTGTAATAGGTCCTTGGTCTTGGAGATTTAAAGAATGAACCCACTCACCACGCAGATCAGTGATAAGATAGGATTTGTTAAATAGAAAGGAATACAGAAGGAATAAAAGGCACTGGAGCCTCTGACAGAGGGGTGAGACACAAGTAGAAAGTCCCACATGCGTCTTTGGTCTGGGGAGTTATATACAGTTTATAAACATAGAGGTCTTGAGAATTATACTTTGCCAGGACTTGGTCCATGGAAGACATCTTCTCATTGTTGATTAGCAAATGAGTATATTAACAAATGAATGCAGTCTTTCTAGCTCTTGGCAAAGCATCAAGGAGTCCACTTCAGAAGAGGCTTGGCTTATAAGAAATACTGAAAAACTGCTTTTTTTTTCAGTCTTGCTTGTATTCAGAGAGTCTGTTTAGGCCTAGAAAACAAGGATGCAGCCTTTGATGGGGGAACCCTCTATCACTAGGATTGGGATGCTGAGTCACAAACATTCATTTGTTTAATTTCTGAACTGCTAGCTAGATTTTCAGCATGGATGGACTCATTTATACTTTCACCAGTGCCAGCAGTATAAAAAAAATTCTCTGGTAGTGTCACATCTTATTTAACATTTGCCTTTTTCTTTTAATTTCATTTTAGCTACTTTGGTGGCAAGCATATCCTTATTAAAGAGACAGATTGTAATAGACACTCCTGATCTGTTACATTAAGTAAACTTGATTTGGGTTATGTTAGCTGGTTATTTTTTCTTAATGAAATGCATCTGGGACCGATTGAATGCATTTATTCACTGAACTCTTTCAAATGTGAATGACCTCCTATTCTCTTCCACCTTCCACCAAATACAAATGATCTTGGCTCACAATTATCATTGCCTCTTGAAAAAGCAATTTTGGTAAGACTTCTTTTTTCTCTTTTACTTTGGTAGTGATGCTATAGGATTTTCCCTATTAATTGGAACAAACTCTACTTTTAAAATTCATTTTAATTATTATCATATCGATATATTATTTATAATTCAGGGGTAGTCTAAAAGTGGTTATATATGCATTTATCTTAGTAGCATGCCTATACTATGTGTTTCAGAATTTTATTTTTCATTGCTATGGCAGAGACTGAAAAATCAACTTTTTGTTTCAGTAATTTTCTGAAAGATTCTTTTGTTTTCAATTTAATTTATTTCTGATTTAATTTTGCTAATTTCTTTTCTTCTGCTGGGTTTGGGATTAGATAACTCTTCCTTTTTAATTTCCTCAAGAGGATTCATTTGGTTGTTGATGTGTTCTCTTTCTATTTTGCAGATATAAGCATGTAATGTAATAAATTTCTTTCTTAGGACTGCTTTTGAAGTATCCCATAGGTTTTGGTAACTTGTAGCTTTGCTGTTATTATATTCCAGGAATTTAACAATTTTCTCCTTATCTTTTCCTTGACCCAACTGTCATTCAGCATAAGGTTGTTTAAGTTGCATGTACTGCTGAAAATTTTTGTTAGAGTTGAGTTCTATGTTTATTGCTTTATGATCTGCAAAGATACCAGGTATAATTTCAATTCTTTTAATTTTGTTTAGGTTTGATTTGAATCCTAGGATATGATCTATTTTAAAGTATATTCCATGAACTGACAATAATATATATTCCTTACCTGTGGTATTGTGTATTCTGTATGTCTCTTAAGCCCATTTATTTTAGGGTCACATTTAATCCCCTTTGATATTTGTTTAGTTTCTGTTTAGAGCATTTGTCCAGTTCTGCCAGAAGGATGTTAAAGTCACCAGCTATTATGGAATTATGAGCTATCATATTCCTCAGACCAATCATGATCTGTTTCATAAATCTGGCAGCATTTAAATTGGATGCATAATTATTTAGCATTGAAATGTCCTCTTATTGTATTGTGCTCTTGACCAGAATGAAGTACCATCTTTGACTTTCTTAATTTTAGTTTCTTTAAATCCAATTGCATCTAAAAATAAGATTGTACTACTCCTATCTTCTATTTCCATTTGCCTGAAGTATTATTTTCCATTCCTTAATTCGGAGTCTTATTTTGTCTTTCAAGGTTAAGTGTGCTTTCTGGATATACCACATGGATGGTTTATGCTTTTTTATCAAATCGGCCAGCCTGTGTCACTTCATTGCACAATTCAAACCATTAACATTTATTAAGAAAATTGGTAAGTGTGGTAGACTTCTATTCATCTAATTTTGTGAAAGCCTATTGCTTACTTTTATCCTTTGCACCATTGTGCAGGCCAGGTTTTGTCCTTTAGTTTATGAGTATTTACTTTGCTGGTGGTCCACTGTGATGATCAGTGTGGAGAATAGTTCTGAATATTTCCTGTAAAGTTGGTCTTGTTGTGGTGAATTTTCTCAATGTTTGCATACCAGTAAACAATTCAATTTCTCCATTGATTTTCAAGCTTAGTTTAGTAGGATACAGAATTCTGGGATAAAAAAAATTTTTTTTAAGAACAAAGGTAAATGACCATTCTCTTCTGGCTTAGACAGTTTTAGCTGGAAAGTCTGCTGTCACCCTGGTGGATTTGCCTTTATAGGTCAATTGATGCTTACTGCTGGCTGCTTCCAGTATTTTCTCTTTTGTCTTGACTTTGGACATGGTTGTTACAATGTGTCTTGGAGATTATCTATGTCAAGATGAGCTATGGCTCAATATAATTCTAAAAGGTGTGTTTTGGAATTGTTAGTGAAACTTGGGAAATTTTCATTTACAATGTCCACCAGTAGAGCTTTCATTCCTTTGAGACATTCTTCTTCCCCTTCAGGGATTCCTGTATGTTTGAATGCTTCATGGACTCCTATAATTCTCTGACCGAATGTTCTGCTTTCTCTCTCTTCTGCCTCTTTAACTATGTGTTAGCTCAAGACCTTTATCCTCTAGCTCTGAGATTCTTACTTATACATAGACTAATCTGTTATTGGTACTTTGTGTTATATCTATAAGTTCCCTGATTGACTCCTTCAATTCCTTAAGCTCAGCCACATCCTTTTTATATTCCTCACCTCTTTCACCAATTTCTTGGTTCAGTTTTTCCACTTTCTCATCAATTCCCTTCATTGCCTTTGTTATTCATATTTTAATTTTCTTTATAGGTGGAATCCTCTGTGGTAGCTACTTTATGGTCCCTTGGAGGGATTGTTCTGTTTTGGTTTTTCATGTTACTCATGTGTGTTCTTGTTCACATCTTTCTTCTACTTTTTATTTCTCACTACCTCCTTCACTTTAAATTGCCTTATCTAGGAGTTTAGGTTTAGGTGTTGAAGTGTACTTTTGGTATAAGGCCAAGAGGAAGAGATAAGTAAAGAGGGAAAAGGGTGAAAGAAGAAAAAAGAAAGGTAATAAAATAAAAGAACTGAAGAAGGGGAGAGAAGGACAAAAATAGGAAAATAGAGAGACAGGAGAAATGGTTGTGTTTGGCAAGATACAATGGCCCCATCCACAACTCTAGAACTTTGGTGGGGTAAACTGGGTGGGTTCCTTGAAGTCAGGAGCTCCTCAACAGCCTGTGTGAAAATAAGACCCCACCTCCATCAAATATAGAAAAAAATCTGCAGTATGTCAGGTAGAGACCTACCAATACCATCTTTCAAGTCCAAAGCTAGAAGGACACCCTAGACCACGACCTAGTGACCTCCTTGAGACAGTCCAATGCCATGACCCCTCAGTCATACTGATGCTGTTACCCCCCCAGCACTCAGAAAAATGAACAAAAAAGTAAAAATAGTTAAAGAAAATGAAAATACAATTATATAAAATAAAGAAAAAAATGGATATCTTAGTTGTTATATAAGACGTTTGTGTGGGAAACACAAGAAAAGTAGAAAAATCTCTACCAAAAGGTAGAAAAAAGGAAATAATCTAAAATAAACAGAGAATAAAAGGAGCTGTAGACCATAACAAAAATGGATAAGCCCTTGCTATTGAAGAAAGTAAAAATGAAAGAATAAAAGTTCAACCACACAAACAAACCAAAAAACCTCTAAAATAACAATAGCCACAACAAAAAAAAAAAAAAAAAAAAGAAAAGAAAAAATAACTAAGGAAAGAATTGGGAGAAAGAGCAACAAATTAAAGCTACACATACACACACATATATGCATAACTAAATATATTGCAATATATTGTCTGGACACCAGGTGATGCTATAGTGTTAGAAGACAGAGAACACATGCTGTTTTTGCTATATAAGAGGGGGGCCAGAAGCCACTTGCCAGATTCCTTAAGAGGCACATCAAACCATACCCCCTAACAACAAAATGGTCTTCCTGGGGGTGTAGGGGTCATTCAGCTCACCCCAAGGATGGATACTCAAGCTCAGCAGGCCTGCCAGAACTGGCTATGTTCTAGGACCCTGTGGCATGTTTCTCCCACCTGACCTTCCCGCAATGGTGGCACCCAGCCAGCAGCCAAGCAGATGAGAGTTCTACTCCAATTGGCATTCAATCCCAGCTGCTGGACACTGTTCTAGTCCACTCACACATTCATTCAAGGTGTCCAAGGTAGCTCCAGGGAGCACTTTAGCCCAAAATCAAAAAGCTACAGGACAGCCCTTTCCTATCCCCAGTATTCTGTGGGTGGGCTGGCCAAATGGCCTTTGCCCTTTCCCAAGCACTTGCCTTCTATGCTGATTCTTCTCAGTTCTAAACCTTTTCATTGGCGCCTGGAGTCCACCACTGCTTTACTTTGCCCCCAGAGTGATGGCCCTGGGTAGTTTCCCTCAGCCAGAGGTGGCTAGAGTTGTCTTTTCCTCTTATGTCAAAAGCCAAAATCATGCTCCCTCATATCCAGCAACCTCATTCTAGTTTCTGAAATGTTACCAAAGATGTGTAGGATAACTCTGAGTTTTTTTCATTAGAGAGCTGAATTACAAGAGGTGCAGATACAATAAAAAGTATGGGAAAGTTCAAATGCAAAACTATAAAAATCTAATAGGGTAATTATGTGAAAGGATGATAAAGAACACATTCTATTGTTTACATAATAAAAATTTGATAGATTAGTATTTCTCTTCTAATGGAGAATTTAGAATTCACTAGTCAATGATTTTATATAGGGAAATTTAAGTCATTAAAAACACTAATTAGAATATCAACAGCATAATTGTACTCTTTGATTGAAAGAAAATAAACCTTTAACTCATTATGACATTCTGCAGTTTCCTTTATCCTACTGACTTTTCTCCTTTCCTCTTTATTGGCTTCCTAAGAAATCATTACACAACTCTGATTTCATTTGTGTTTAAGGTTTAAAGTAATATTGAGAGCAATCATCAATCTTCCAAATATTTGATTTTTATTAAATCATATTTAGGTCATTCATTTTCTTTTTGTTGAAAAATGATTAGGATTCAAATAGGAGTAGGACTGCTCGTTTATCACTCAGGGCACCAGAACATAAAATTGCATCACTTGGCAATTCATTTATTTGTTCTTTCATTTCACTCCACACATGTTTAATTGGATGGGACTATGATGCAGGCATGTTTATATACACAGCAGAAATATCACTGTAGAAAAGAGACAAAGCTGTTGTTCACATAGAACTTAGATTCCAAGAAGGAAAGATAGCAAATAAACCTATAAACAAATACAAATGCACTACAGATATATAAATCATGTCAAGACTTGACTAAATACTATGAAGTAATATGATGTAGAGTAAGAAGGAGAGGGAGTGATAATGAAGAGGGTAAAGAATGCTATTTCATGCGATAGGAAAATCTCCTCCAGTAGATGACATTTATTCAAGGAGTCATAGTGAAGGAGGGATGGAAATGGATGTCCAAGGGAAACACATTATTCCAGGCAAGTGAAAATACCCAGAGGTAAGAATATGCAAAACATCTTCAGGGAGTAGTAAGAAGGCTGGAAGGACTAAGGATTCAGGGAGATAGAGTGTAGAGTATGATAGACTTAATATTTTCTTTAAAAGATTGCTCTGTTAGCCAGGAGTGGTGGCTCTGGCCTGTAGTCCCATCTACTCAGGAGCGAAGCTGATGGGGAGGATCCTTTCAGCCCACGAGTTGGAGGCTGTGGTGAGTGATGATGAGTCCTCTGCTCTCTAGATAGGGCAACAGAGCCAAAGGAAAGAAGGAAGGAAGGAAGGAAGGAAGGAAGGAGAAAAAGATTGCTCTGGGTATGAAAATAGACTGTAGGAAAGCAAGTATAAAAGGCTATCACACACTTGTAAGATAATTACTGAGAAACAACATACAGTTTAGTTTGGTGTCACGGATCAGGGATCAAAAGGGCAGAGAATAAGCTTAGAGTGACAAATAGAAGATATCTAAGATAACTCTGTAGACTTAGCTTGAGCAACCAGAACTGCATGAAGACCAAGTGTGTTTGTGTGTGCTCTTAAGTGTGTTGGGAAGGGATAAATTGAAGGTATTCAGACTTTACTTTCAGATGACAGAAATTTGAGAAGGTAACCTGCTATTAGATGTGAACAAAAGAGATGTGTGAGTCAGGAGTAGCCAAGAGAAGTTGAGACTAAATATATAATCTCAGGAATTTTAAGCATATAATTGGTATTTCAGCCCTTGGAACTGGATGAAGTCACCTATGCAATGAATACAGATGAAGAAGAAATTGTTGAAACTAAAAAGAAATCAGCACAGGGATAACAAAGAATTTTTTTCCAAATAAGAGTCATTTGCTATGTTGAAAACTGTAAATAATTGGAGCAAGTTGATTACTGAGAAATGACATTGAATTTTTTAGTGTAAAGGACTTTAATGATTAATGACTTGACATGATTAGTATGTGAAAAACCTGTGTTTCAGTGACATACTGACTACCCTTCTGGGTCATCAGATTCTTGCTCTGTTCATTGTCTTTGAGCTACTTTGCAACTCTTTCTAAAAGACAGGTGACTATTCTGACTTGTCTGGTAGTGGTGTTAATTGACTTTCTGTGTCCAGTTGGTAGTGATTAAATTGACGATGGGAAAACCTGTTTTGTCTCTATTTGCAATTCATTTCCTTATTTCTTTACTTATATCATATGAGGGAAATTCTTTAAAACATGTTCATTTTTATATCTCTATGAGAGTCATAGTTGTGTTTTTTTGGAAAATGACTTTTAACATTAGTTTTGGGGTAAGGATGTGAGCCAAAAGATCAGTTCAAATGTATTTTATAGAAAATGGGAAATGGGTCGAAATAATTGATTGGTGTAAACTAAAAATAAAATCCTAAAATTTCTTGCTAACTGAATGGCCCATTCTCGGGCAAGGAGACAACAGAGAAAGCTTTAAACTGAGTTCCCAGCCATGACCGGATGGGAGGCATAAAATACACCTGCACATGTGCATGTTTTCTCTTTTCATAAATATTCATGAGTCCTCCTACAGGTTGTTAAATATGTACATTTGGCCATCCCACTCAGTGTGAATTCCTGTTCCCATTGTGCCTGGCTGCAAGCAGGTGTTCCTGGCGTGTGCAGGGAGCCCCATTTCCCAGCTTGCCCAAATGGCCACGACAGCCTGAAAACTTTACAAGAAATAAAGTTGTCCTTTGCCAAATAATAAACCTTGTTATATTTTTTTCAGTTAATATTGGTTATTTAGAAACAGTTTATATTTGGTAAAGTATGTTGAAAAATCTCACCACAATTTATTTTTATTTTTTGAATCGTGGTAGGAAAGTAGCAGCTTGATATAAGAAGGCAATTCAGAGGGGTGAGTGAGCACCAGATCTGCTGAGTTGGAGGCAAACAAAGCATGGGACCAGAGCTTGGACAGCCCACTCTGGCATTATGCTGGGATTGGCAAAATCTCAACAGAAAACCTGTCTTTCCTTTAAAATGGGGATCTATACTTGTCTGTCCTAGATTTAGCTCTAGGCAAGCCAGAATAAAAGCTAAAATTTATCTGCTGAGAATTCCTAACCACAAGCTGGTACACACCTTGATTGTTTGAAGAACTGAAATGAGGCAGGTGTGTGGAGAAAACGGAGCACGGAAAGAATCCTGGTATGACCTAAGATAAGTGTCATTGGTCACCACCTCGTTAGCATAATGTAGAGGGTTTTAAATAATACTTTTCTATTTCACGGGATAATTCAGCTGAGGGTGTCTCTTGATTCATATTATGTAAGCCCAAACATGATTCTTCTGTTGCAGTGGATTCATGAAGGAACCAGTAGCTTAAATATTACACGAGTCCTCTCCTGCCCCTGACAATTCCTATCCCACAAGAAATGAATTTCTTCCTAATAATGATATTTCCTCGAGTTTTCATTTTGTCATTTGACACTCCAAATAATATGCTTACCCACATTACACATGCAAATAAAAATATCAAATTATATTTGCCTATGTAATGCAAAGGAAGAACATTCCAAAAAAGGATCTAATATCATTTTCCTCTCTCCTCCTTGCGTGTTTTATCTTCTTTGGAACAAACGTGTTATTTGTCTTTGCTAGCATGGACACTTAGTTAAATTAATTATTCCTGGGGAAAGATCTCAGAATGAGAAACTAAACTTGAATTAAAAATAACTATAAATCTTAGTAAAGATCCTAGAATTTATTTTTAAAATATGCTTAGATCTTTCTCTGAGCTCTAGTCCCATGATATTCCACTTAGAATCTATTCTGAGACTTTTTCAGCATCTCAGGAAAAACAGTGTTTGAGGGTCTTTTGCCCATTGGGTTACCACTGAAATGTCTTGATTAAATGATAAGTAATATGGAAATCAGAGAGTCTTGGGTTTTGGTTCCATCTGGAAGCCGAGTAAACTTTGCGAAGGTGATGAACTGAGCCTCAAGTCCCACCCTGAGGCACACTGTGCAGCACCCTGCCCCTCCCCACAACCAACCCCAAGCTCCTCTCACTTCCTGCAGTGCACTGTGCAGCACCCCCCTCCCCTGGGGCACACTGTGCAGCACCCTGCCTCCCCCGGGGCTCACTGTGCAGCACCCTGCCCCCCGCCCCCCACAACCAACCCCAAACTACTCTCACTTCCTGCAGTGCTGTAAAGAGGAAGTTGTAGGTTCCAAATTGGATTCTATAGCTCTCTCTTCCCATCCTGAACTTCTGGAAGATTCTGGAATAATCCCTTCAAGGAGTGCTAGGAAGACATATCATCTGCTGGCCAATTAACCTTTCTACTCTATGGCCTAACCCTCCTCTGAGGTAAAAAACATGAGAGGGATGCTTCCTTGTAGTGGATGTGGGAAAAATGCATCAAGGACAAAATACAAGTAGTATTTCCATCAGTTATGAAGATTCACAACTTTTACTGTATACGTATGTAGTAATAACCTTTGCTCAGAACCTGAAATACCTGGTAAAGGAAGGCAGGCTCCATCAACATATCATACACTTTGTGGGTGGCTGAAGGAATCCCCTAAACCTCTGTCAGACATCTAGCCTTTATAATCTTTTGGTGTTTTATTTCTGAAATCTAAAACTTGAAGGAGATGGGAAACTTAAATTACACATGTCATCACTCATTTACTTAACAACACCTCCTTCTATACATGCAGAAGCTTCATATTCTCTCACAACCTTTTCAAACCTTTTACACTTGCGGTATACTTTAAGACATTAAAGAAATATAAACTATATCTTCACTTTCAGGGGCATGTAAGACTGAGATACAAAGATATTGCTGGGAGTAATAGGCAGATGAATGTTGCTTTTGATAAAAATCAGTATGGATACACTTACTCTTCATATACATCTTGTGAATGATTAATTTCTAATTCAATTAAAGATATTATTGGACTAAAAATAATGATATTCTTCAACATATCCTCAGGCCACAGATGGACCACACTTTAATAAACATGTTTTGGGAGGACTAGCCCAGACTGGGAATAAAAAAACTCTCCTCTCTCCTAGTTCTGCCAGGACTTTAGTTTGCTGAAAATGTATAACTCTGTTCAATTCGGTTGAGAAATTGAAATTTTTTCCCCATGTCAATATGTTCTTGACTAAAACTATATTACATTGAAATGTTATTGTTCTCTTTCTTTCAATCTGAGATAAAGATTGGGAAGTGTGCTAATACAAACCTCTTTTCCTTTACATTTATTATGTGGAACTTGGAATCTCCAAAACACTTTTTCTTATTAAGTGACCATGGAAAACATTTTTTGTGAATTTGGGGGAAAATTACTGAATAAAGGATCACTGCTTGCT
The DNA here is from genome assembly GCA_963574575.1 of Galagoides demidoff. NCBI lineage: Eukaryota > Metazoa > Chordata > Mammalia > Primates > Galagidae > Galagoides > Galagoides demidoff. The sequence goes on from CAUYQV010062639.1 coordinate 43,909, forward strand.
GACATTCCAGCGTTACACTTGCTGTATACTTGCTGTCCTCATAAGGACACTGCATTTCAAATAGTCTCTGTTTTCATAATATAACTGAGAGTATAATTTATTGTAAAGCAGGCGTCAGTGAAACGATAGTCGATGTTCAACTCTTAGTATTTGATTGGTCGTGGAGGTTTTGCTTTGTCTTGTCTTCGTTTTGCACGTGGAGAGGAAAGGGACTAAGCTGGCTTTTTGGATGTTGAAATGTATGTACTCTAGCACCACCTACTGGGGAATAGTTCATAGTGTTCTACATTATCAGAAACCAAAATACTGTCTTCTGGTTCTTTCCCCTAAATCTTTCATTTATTTTCTCACTTTTTCTACTTCCTTATCCTTTTATTTTCTGTTGCTTGTCTGTTCATTTTTATTTGTTTACCTTTCCCTACTAAAAATTCTCTGGATTTCTCAATATAATTCTTATACACAGCTACCTAAAAGAACTACTTTTAAACATGCGCACAGGTTGAGACAATAAAAAAAACAGTTCATGTAAGTTCATATCTCTTCACTGTAAAATAATGACTAATGGATAATTGAATTTATAATGGTATTATTTGATAGATTAAACATTAATATTTAATATTACTTTTTCTTACTCCCAGGCCCGAATCCATTGAATCTAACTCTTTCACTTGTGTGACTGTACAACCTCCCTAAGTCTCTACTCACCTATAAAAAAGTAATGCCAATAATACATAACTCACAGGAGTACTGTGAACAATGAATGATATGTAATATATGCAAACATTACAGAGCACCTCTCATGCAGTATCTCATGCAGTAAATGTGCAGTATTTGCCATTATTATTACCTTTCCAAGGACAAAGTTCATGCTTTTATTCATCTCTATAACCTCAGAGTACAGAGCAGAAGATTTATAAATTTTCTACTCTGTCTCAATACTTAGACAGAAAATGGATTGTATATAATATAATAGAAAAATATTATGACTGTAACTTTAAGCCAGACACTCTGGTTAAACGTTATTTCATTCACTAAATAGAAAATCCAGAATCTTGGCTTTTATTACTAACATATTAGTTAAACTTTGAACACTTCTCCCCAGTGCTTAGTTTTCTTAAGAGGGTAGTGGTCCATACCATCTCTAAAATTTCTTTCAGCTCTATTATATTTTTTTGGTTTTTCTTTTATTCAGACAGGGTCTCACACTGTAGCCTGGGTTAGACTGCAGTAACATCATCATAGCTCACTACAAACGCCTGGGCTCAAGTGATCCTCCTGCCTCAGCCTCCCCGGTATCTGGGACTACAGGCACCCACCAAGATGTCTGGCTAACTTTTCTAATTTTTGTAGAGATGGAGTCTTGATCTTGCTCAGGAATTTGAGATCAGCTCTATTATCTTTACTATAATTCTGGCAGCCTTATAAATTTTGTATGAGGTTATATAACTCAGCATTTATATTGGCTATTACTCTGTTTCTCTTCATTTTAAAATGAAGGAAATAAGTGATAGAATTATATAATTAGAACAAGACATATCACAGGTTGTCTAGCTAACCCCCATTCAGAATTAGACAGACAAACAAACAGTATACACAGAAAGGTGAATTATTCTGCCCCAGATCATAACATTAGTTGTAGATATATTAAGAGTTTAGTCCAGGCTTGGCACCTGTGGCTCAATCGGCTAACGCACCAGCCACATACACCCAAGGTGGCGGGTTCGAATCCCCAGCCCGGGCCCGCCAAACAACAATGATAGCTGCAACCAAAAAATGGCCGGGCGTTGTGGCGGGCGCCTGTGGTCCCAGCTACTTGGGAGGCAGAGGCAGGAGACTCACTTGAGCCCAGGAGTTGGAGGTTGCTATGAGCTGTGATGCCATGGC
>CAUYQV010062644.1:0-19007 GCA_963574575.1 Galagoides demidoff
GAGCCAACTCCAACACTCACCATGTGTAGCCTTTGACAAGTAAATAGAGTTTCAAACTCAGTCCTTCAGTTGTACTCCCTACATTTCAAGTCCAGGGACCGCCACTCCAGACCGTGTAGACACAGAACGTTTCCAGTTCTGTAGGAATTTCCATCAGACAGCAGCGGCCCGAAGGGATCACACTTGTCTCTCTTTCCCTGTCTATAAAAAGGGACTCCTCTGGTCATTCCCAGGGTGCCCAAGAGAGGAAAGACCACCTAGGGCAGAAATCCCTGTATCCTGGTAGGAGAAAGCAGCCTGGGTCAGCAGGGGAGGCGCCCACATTTGCCCTAGAACCCAGAAGGGGAACATCAGGCACAAGCTGGCTTCTTTTTTTTTTTTTTGAGACAGGAACCTCAAGCTGTCCCCCTGGGTAGAGTGCCATGGCATTTCAGCTCACAGCAACCTCCAACTCCTGGGCTCAAGCGAGTCTCCTGTCTCAGCCTCCCAAGTAGCTGGGACCACAGGCACCCGCCATAACGCCCGGCTATTTTTTGGTTGCAGCCATCATTGTTGTTTGGCGGGCCCAGGCTGGATTCGAACCCGCCACCTTGGGTGTACGTGGCTGTCGCCTTAGCCATTTGAGCCACAGGCGCCGAGCCACAAGCTGGCTTCTCAATCAGCTGCTAGTGCTGCCAGAAGGACCTTGGAAAAGTATGAGGAGGATGAGGACTTGGCACTGTGGAAATGCAAGCCCCACAAGCCCACTCTGGGCCAGGGAGGTTTAAGGGAGGTGGGCGGAGCTGAAGGAAGCCTGCCCCAGATCGGCAATGACCCTCAGCTTGGGTCAGATGTCTGAAGCCTACAGCAGAGAACAATGACAGTGTACAGGTGACTGCAGAGCCACAGGCCTGACTGGTCTGACCTCCTGGCCCTCATCTGAAAGGAGATGGAGGTGGCATTTGGAGGCCAGGGAGGATAGGAAGCTAAGCACTTAGATGGGACATGGGTATCACCCCCACCACACCCTGGGCTGCAGGAATCTTCCCAGATACCCTGACCAGGCACACCCAGTCCCTTCCTGATGCACTCTCTGCCGCCCAGGGCAGCAAACCCCTTTCGCAGTGAATGAAAGGTTGTCGCCCTATAATTTCTAAGCAGCAGGTGCCCTTCTGTTCCAGGCAGATCCCTGGGGCAAGACGTGGTCCTTAAGCTTAGCAGTCACAAATATACTACGAAAAACAAACTTATAAAAGCCCAAATCATCCCCTTGAAAGAAAAGAGGTACATCAAACAGAAACAGACAAAAATGATTCATCACAGCTGAGTGTGCTGAGGTATACCTGTAGCCCCAGGTATTTGGGAGACTGCGGCAGGAGGAAGGCGCAGGGATGCTGGTGACAGCCTGGGGTACTTGCCTCTTCCTGGGCCACAGTCTTCCTCACCTGAATCTTGTCTGGGCTGTCTGTGAGTTCCTGACACTGAGAAATGCACGTGCCTCTTTCTAGTAGATTCTGGGAACACATGTGCCCAGGTGGGGGTTGGCACAGGGCACAGAAGCAAAAAAGCAAGATTCACCCAGGTTGTCCGTCCACCTTACCGTCCACTTTAGGACACCATGGAGGTGGAGAGGATGCTGCTGATACTTTCACCAGGGCACAGGGGGAGGGTTGGGGGTGAATTGAGCTTCTCACTCTGAAATTAATCCAGTCCCAGAAAGGCAAAGAAAGGGCAGAGGTTCTCCAAGACTTATCTGTGGGACCCCTTTCTCAATATCACCCGGGGCACTTGATACAAATACAGATTTGTGGGGGGAAGCCTGGGAATGGGCATATGAGAAGCATCCCAGACCACCGCGATCTCCAGAGTCGGAGACTCCCCCCTGTAGTGGATCAGAGCAGGCTGGCGGAGAGGGCAGAGAGCAGATACACACCCCTGCGCCTTTTAAAAGTTTTCCCACTTGACCCTGGAAACCACCATGTTAGAGCATGGCCCCTTGCAGCCTGCAGTTTGCTCGCCTAGTGCAAGTGGCAGGCTGACTATCTGGACTGAGGCCTCCCTCACAGGGCTCTGCTTCTGGGTTCCCAAATGGCCAGGGCAGGACCTCCCAGCAGGGGCCAGCATACCTCTTTGGACCGTGGCAGGAGCCAGGGAGCCAGGGGAAGCTCTGGGCCCCAGCCACCCTCACTGATTGGAAGACAGTGTGTCAAAGATGCCAGGGGGAAAATCCCAGGGCTCTCAGCATCCCAGCCTCTGCTCTGTGCCCGAAGCCACAGGACCCGTGAGCAGACAAGGAAACTGCAGGGAAGGACAGTCCTGAGGGAGGCAGCAGGGCAGCCTGGAGCAGCCACTAACAGCAACCTGCCCAACCTCTTTAAGCCTCAATGGCCCCACCTGTGAGATGGGGTGAGCGGCAGCTGTCCCACAGGAATGGGGGACCAACAGGAACATGTGTAACCCAGAGGTTGGCTCCTGGTGGGCCTTTAGCACGTGATTCTCCAACATTCACAGGACCTGAGCAAACTAAGATCCGTGTCCTTTCCTGCCCGGGCACACCAAACTTCAAAGTCAGGGGCACCCTGGCAGGGCTGCTCTGCTGTGCGGTGAGGGACTGAGGAATCCAGGAAACAGCAGCTGTTGTTTTTATTTCTCGCCAGCCCCCCGGGGAGAGCTTTCTGAAGCTTCTGTACAATTAAAAGGTACTGAGCACACTCAATGCCTGTGATAAAGTTACAGCCCCAAACAAGTTGGGAGCCTGAGCCAGCCTCCAAATCCAGGCGGTAACAAAAGATGGGGCCGTCAGCACCTGCGGATCAGCCACCAGGTGCCAGGTGGTGGGTGTTTCCCAGCACAGTCCCCGAAGTCCGGCACGTATTCTGAGGTCCATCACCACACTGAGCCCACCAGCTCCCCTTCACCTCAGCCCAGACCTAGGGTCACCCTGTTCGGGGCCAGGGAGACAGGTGAGACTCACCTACCCGTCACACTCTTCTGGCTGTGAATTTCCTCCGAATCGGGGGCTGCTGCAGCCCCCGATGGGCTAACGCCATTTGATGAGGGCTCCAAAGAACTGCCACAAGCAGCATCCTCTAATTGGCCTCTCTTGAAGGCATCCAAGCAGCAGATGAGAGAAAGCGTGAGGTCCCCATTTTCACGGAGGCTGCCGCATGCGGTGTGGAGGGGGTGACCCTTGTAAACAGGAGGCGATCCTGACTTTCCCTCTCCCTGACACACGCTCATCTGGCACCTACAACCTAAAATGTATTTGTAGAGAGTAAACCCAGCAAAATAACCACACACACACGCATGCACGCACCCCTTCTAACAACCATGCCTGCCTCTCTGGAGTTTTATAACCCTTAGTGACTCATGGCAAACACAGGATCCCCACGGCGATGGCTTCGGCTGGCTTTAATGCTATGTGTATGGGGTGTGCTTATCTGCTGGAGCTAAAATCTGTTTACCAGAGAATGCACCTGATTTTCCATTTTTGTCTACTTGCCATGTCATAGACAAAAAAGGCCAACTCCAGAGTCTGGGTGCTGTCTTCCCCTGAAGATGATTAAAAGGAGAACATAATTTGCTTGCTCTAGAATGGCTGGAGGGGCCTGGCAAATTGTCCAGAGAACTCGACTGGAATGTTACAAAGAACATAAAGAGTGCTTTCGGGACGATTGTGGAGATTTCCTGATGACTCAGAAGGCCAAACAAGCAGCTATCCTTCGGAGTCACCTGTTTCAGCAAATCCCATTATCTCAAACTTCAAAAATTAAAAAAATGTGCCTATATCCATATTTTATACCCATGGTACACTTCATCTTTTGGGGACTCTGGATAAATGGGACCCCCCCCTTCCTTATGACATGGGTAACTTTAGGCCCCATAGGTATAAAGGATACTAATCGTGCAGATTTCTGTCTAATCTCCAGTTAAGTCTCAAGTAGGTAATAAGATCTCCATTTTAACTTGCTTGGAAGGACATCGCCAGTAAGGAGCAGAGCGAATGAATTCAAGCCGGTTGTGTGTTTGATTCCAAAGCTGGTGTCCTGGACTCATGAGAGTGTTAGAGGCCCTGGCAGAGGAATGAGATTGGTCTATCTCACTGACCCATAACACAGGATGGAAGGTGGAGACCTCCCCAGGGAAACCAATCTGAGCGGTGGCTTTCACTCCTGATTATCCCGCACAGTCAAGCCCCCAATTGCCTCTATCCCGCTCTGCTAGCCAAAGGATGCTCACATGAACTGCCCCCCCACCAAGGATGCCAACTGTTTCCTAAAAGCATCCCGAATTCCAAGAAGTGGAGATTTAATCTCTTTCCATTCCTGCTGAAGTCCTTTTCACAAAGGATAACAGAAAGCTGACCTCCTGCTGAAACTGCTAAAGGCACAAAAGATAAGCAAATGCTTAAGTTGCTTAAAACACGGAATGTCAAGGAGAGGACAAAACCTTTTTTTATTTTTAAGGATAAAGATGTACAGGAAAAAGGGAGCTGAAACTTAATGTGAGCCTACATTCTCAAGATCAACCACACAAGGTCTCTCCACACTGCTCTGAGGTCTGCAGTCGGGGATAAATTCCTGCCTGGGTTAGCCACTGGCCGTGTGACCTTGGGCAGTAACTTTTTGAGGATCAGTCTCCCCATCTATGGATGAACAACAGCACCCTTCCACCACCACCCCTGCCTCCACTTGCCGGGAGGACCAATGAACACAAAGCTTTGTGTCTAGTCAGCACCACCAGTGGCCCACAAAGACACACAAGTGCCCTGGTCCCCTGGTCCATGGAATTTTATGTGGAGGGCAGGAGAGGGACAGGAAGAGAATAAACACGAATGATAATAATAAATGATTAAAGGCAGATGGTGTGAAGAGGCAGGAGGCTTTTTGAACTGGGGGATTAGAGAAGTCCCTGATGGGGTAGTCAGGTTAGGGTGTAGCTGTTTCAGAAGTAAACCCACAAAAGTGCCTAGTCTACAAAGACACTCCCCATCATCTTTTAAAAAAATGACTCGGTTCCTTTAACGGATCCAAAACACCCTCTTGCCTTAGAAACTGAGCATCACATACCTGGCTTCAAGCTCAAGTGCGTTCTCTCATTTGCTCCCTGACCGCCCCACCTAAACTCCCATCATGCTAACTAACCACTTCCCCCGCTTTATTTTTCTGCATAGCACTTAAACCATCCCCGGACATATCCTGTGCATATCTGCCTACTGGAAATCTCCTCCCACAGAATACAAGCTCCATGGAAACAAGGGCTGCAGTTGTCTCCTCTGCTGCTATATCCCTGGCAGATACGCCAGTGCCTGGCCTGGAGTAGATGCTCAAGAAATACGACCCAATGAACGGATAAGAGCAAAGGACTCGATTCGTGTTCCCAGCTTAAAGACCCCCTGGTTCACTCTGTGGGACCTCTAGAATGATCCATCCCTCAGATGGAGTTATGCCTATCACACCAACAGGGAGGCTAAGTTGTGGAGCATCTCGTGGTCAGACAGAATCAGGGCAGCAGCAGGTGCAGACGGTGTTGGCGCCCAGTGTCTGCACCTCCTGCTCCGGTCGCTGGCCCACCCCTCCTGGAGTCCAGAGTGCTCACCATCCTCACAAGCTCTCCCCATCATCCCCTGGTCTCAGGACACACACCGTGCACAATGTCACAGTGTCCAGGCCTTCAACCCACCACACTGCCATCCCCTCTCCCATCCCCTTTCCCCATACAACTCTCCAAACTAACAGGGCACCCGCTTCTGCTCCTTAAACTAAATACCACATTCAACTTGGGACCAAACGAAGCACTAAGATCCTAAGGTGATTCTTGGGCTGAGATTCACCTCACCGCTTGGCTGCAACGTCCATTTCAGCAACCATTTCATCTTGCAGTTCTGAGCAAAAAGTTCCCATTTCCCTCCCAGAGGAAAACGCCTCTTAACAGTCAATGGGTTCAGAAACCATGTCCAAGGAGGCCGGTCCTCAAATGCCTGGCCATCATGGAAGCTCTCAGAAAGTCCACTGGGTCCTTAAGAATCAGAGACCAGAACAGGGTGAAGGGTAGTGGGGTAGAGAAAACCCAGAACTTTCTTGTTTAGCTGCTGGCTTCATCCCATTTCACATGTTGATGACACTTGCAAATCAGGAAAGATCTCCTATGCTCTTTCCCTTAAAAGTTAACACACTACAAGGGCTGTAGGAATTACCACCACCCCCAGGCCTAAGAGATAGGCGTCGGCTACACCATGTTATTAGGGTATTGTTATTATGAACACACAAATGGAGTCTATAGAGACACAAAATAAACAACTCTATCTTAACCCAGCCACCTTCCGCACATGTTCACATAATAACAAATTCCACTGACACACACTCAGCTTCAGATTGCTTAAGTATTTTACTTACGAGAGAAAAGTCATCTGGACACAGTTCATGAGGGTGGAGACGGAGCAGAGCTCATCACCACCTAATGGGAAACTGAGTCAGGGAGCGCCCGGAGGTAATCTAGCAAGCTTGTCATGAGAGAAGCTGAGACTAACATTCATTAAGTGTTTATGGTGAATTAGGCAAGGTGCTCTTTGGACACCATCTTTTGAATGATGAGTTGTCAGCTGGGACTATGATTTCTACCGCAAAGATGGGCAAACTGAGTCTCAAAAAGAAGCGACTTGGCCAAACTCTCCCATCTGCTTACTCTTTGCATGTGTGCTATTTCCGCCAACTTGCCTTGGACTGTCTCTGCCATGTGCAACTCAGGTGGGACAAAGTAAAGACTACAAAGGACACAGGGATACCAAGCCCTGGCACCTGCAGGCAGCGTTCCATCTTCTGGGAAGACAGACATAGCAAAATGGGAATTAGGAGGCCATGCTGCATATTTCTTTCTTTTTTTAAAAGAAAACAAATAATTACTAGGTAAATAAGTCCCTGTATTCCCCAGCTGGTGAGCTTTGGATTTCCACAAAATCAGAAATTCTAACACCCTGATTTAGGACCGTGGGAACTTGGGCCAGTCACTTAACCTAGTTTGCTCCCAACGGAATGGAGGTCACACAGCCTCTCTCCCTGGGCCGCTATGGGGTTTTAAGGGGACACTGCGTGTCAATTACTAGAACGGAATAAGTGTTCAAGAAACCAGAACCATCATGTGCCGCCCCTCGTTTTTCCTGGAAAAAGTATTCAGAACTTCAAACTGATAGTGACAGACGCTTCTCAGAAAAAGCCCTTCGTCCTCTATCTAAATTCCTTCCTACTCGTGAGTCAAGCGGATCCAGGGGTTTCCCTCCCACCACGACATAACCTGGGGGTAGGGGAGAGAGAAATGACACCGGAACTGGACGGAACGGGCACACCCACTGGGAACATTTCAATACTAAAACGCTGTTCTCCACTTGGGGCGGATTAGCCAACGATCCTGAATTAGATCCCTGCATTTGGATCGCCACTGCTGCAATTTCTCTTTCTCTGCATTACTCCAAGTTCAAGTGCACAAGCGAGCGCAGCCATCTCTCTGCTCCCAGCAAACGCCAGTCATCAGTTTCCCCTCCGAGGGGCAGCGGTGAAGGGGCACCCTCCTCCGCACTTTATAGAGCTGCCAGATGGCTTACAGGTGCGGTCACAGGGGGCAGCCTCAACTTCGCCTCCGGCTGACCCTTTCCCACGCTCCCCAAACAGGCGCAGCGTCCAACCAGGAGCTGGGTCTCCAGACAACACGGGATCGCACGACTCCGGCCAGCGTGGCCTTGGCGTCCTCAGGGCAGTACCCCAGAGGACTCAGGCCGGAGAGCTCGGCAGCCCCGAGCTCCTCGTCCTTACGCTGAACGACTAACTCCGTGTCCCGTCCGTGTCCCTGCTGCACCCACTCCGCGCGCCGCGAGAACTTTGCCACCAGCCGCTTTCCGATCCCTGCCGGGAGCGCCCCCGCGCGCCCGGCCCCAGCGGCTCCCGGGCCTGTGGCCGCGCCGCCCTCTCCGCGCCCAGCGCACCTACCCGGCTGGCTGCAGTCGCCATCCGCTCGGCCGGAGGGCGCCCCGGCACCGGGCCGATCGTTGGGCCCCGCCGCGTCCACGCACAGCTCGCAGGCTGCGGGCCCCGGGGGGCGCGCGGGCCCGGCCCCGGTCCCGCAGGAAGGCGCCAGCTCGCCCTGCGCCGCCAGCTGGCGGACGCGCTCCCAGGTGCCCGAGTCGGCCGCCCGCATGCCGCGTGCCCTGGGGGTGCTGCCCGCGGCCGCGCGGGGGGCTCCGACGGCCGGCGCCGGGCTCACAGCCCCGGGGGCCACCGCCGCATCGGGGCGCAGCCGAGCGCCGCCCCCACCGCCCGTCCGGCCGCCGACGCACGCCGGACCAGGACTCTCCGTCCGGCCAGACGCCGGACTGTCCGCTGCAGCCGCACGCGAGGAATTCGGCCGCGGAGCCTCTCACGTGGGAGCGACTCCCGGCTCCGCGGCTCCTCCTCCCGCTCCTTCCGGGCTGGAGAGGCCCGGCCACTCGCCCCGCCCCGGCCCCGCCCCGGCCCTGCCCAGGCCCCTCCTCGGCTCCAGGGTTCGCTGGAGTGCCGGGGGTGGAGGGGGCGCTATGTCACCCCACTGCTCGCCCTGCCCTCTGGCCACTCGGTGCGTCCCCAATATGGTCATTCCCAGAGGAACTGAGGTCAGAAAGAGAGACGGCCAGTGGGGACTCGACCCCCAGTCTGAAAGCCCCCAGTGAATGTGTGCACAGCAGAGCCCTGGCCCCTACCTCCTGCCAGGGACCCCAGTTGACAGGAGTCTCTCTGCTCTATCAGCCTTGCCAAAAAGTTGAGGTCTCCTCTGGCTGGGAGAGGGCAGAAAGAGCAGGCAGGGACAGGGTAGCCATTAAGGGACGTTTCCTTCCCTGTTGTGACTGTGTCCAGCCGCGCTCTGAGTGAAGTTAACACAGAGGGCACACACTGTGCAGTGGGGGTAAACCCTGAGGAGGCTGGGATCTGGGGAGACCCTGGGGCCTCCCCTGCCTTCCCCATCCTCAATTTCCCATCCATGACATGAGGCATCAGGAGTTCCCACCCTGTCCATCATCAGTGCTGCTTTTGAACTCCCCACAGGCATCTATGGGAGAGGCCAGGGCCTGGTCCCTGGCAGTGGGTGGGGAGTGCAGTTACTAGGCCAGCCCGGCCCTATAGGAGATGGCACCTTGGAGGGTCTGCAAGTCACGAGCAGAGTGGGTGCTCAGGGGCTGGCAGTGCTTCTGCAAAGCAAGTTTGCAGCTCTGAGCCCACTTTGATCTGGGGATTAGGATGCTCTTTAGAAGGACTAATTATCTCCTCACAGCCCCTGTTGTAGACACACAGCCAGGTGAGGAGTCATGCCCTCTCCCACGAGCCCCTCACTCCCCTCCCAGGCGGCAGGCACCCCACCCTGCCCAGGCCCCGCTCTTTAATCTGAGTCACTGGCCTGTAGTTCTCTGTCAAGCTGTGGGAACCAAATTACTTTCCCCTATGTCTATAAAACCTTCCCGGGCCGTGTTCCACCTGTGGACAAGAAGCCCCGCCCCTCAGCAACCACAGTGGCCTGCCTACCAACTATAAGGTCTTCCCAACTTCTGCCTTCCCACATCCCCCTCACCATCCCAAGGACAGCAGACTGCCCACCTGCAGGAGTCCACAGGGCTGCCTCAGAATGCCTGCACCTGTCTAACTGGAGCCCCAGACTGCCCAGTGGTGGGCAGAGTGGCATGGCAAATGCTGGGAGTGCTCCCAGGGGAAGAAAACTTCCCATGGAGTTGAACAATCCTGTAACCCTAGAGGAAGTTCCTTTAGGAGCTCATCCAAGAATGAGTGAGGTGGGGTGTGGGGGGGACTGCTGTGGTTCCATGTCCTAAGTGCATTTGGGCTGTATTCTTTTAACTTCGACATCCTTAGGAAGACTTTTCACTTCCACATGCTCTTTCCCATATTTCTTAAAGTACATGAAATACACTTTTGATAGAGAGATGTGCTTTCCTCTTAATTCCGTGATCAAGACAAAGCATCGTGAGCATGAGTATATAGTACTCATCACTTGAGTTTGATGTCAGGGAGACATTAGGGGGTAGTGGGGACTGTGGCGCACCAAAGGGCACCAGCCCCTATAGAAAAGGCCACAGATGGTTGTCATGCGGAAATGTGGACCCAGTATTACCAGACATTCTACTTTTGGGGTTTTTTTTTTTAAGAGCTGCTGGGAATATGGATTTTTATGCGAAATCTAAGTTTGAAATGTTGGCAGCTGTTTAAAACAACAGTTCTCAACCTGTGGGTCACGACCCACAGGAACTGTATTAAAGGGCTGTGGCATTAGGAAGGTTGAGAACCACTGGTTTAAAACTTAAGAAGAAGGAAAAGAAAGAAGAGAAAGAGGAAGAACAACAAAATAAAAACGTCTACGAGTTTCTATCTGCTCCTTGGCCACCAGTGCTCATTTCACTGCTCCCTTCAAGGGTGCCCTCTGTGACCTCTCAGAAGTATGCACATACTTCCTAGTTACACTCCAGTAATCCAAGCTGGCTGTTAAGCCCACAGCGCTGGGGAATTTCCTCTGCTTTTCTCACTCAGCAAAGTTTGGCCATGGCTCTGTGTGGGTGTTATCTATAGCTAAGACCAGGGCTTCAGACAGCGATTGGGTCCACCTTCCCCAGCTTTCTGGGGGTTCTCAGACTGCCCAGGTCTCCCCAACTCAGCTGCATCTCTCACTCTCCCTGCTCACAACTCTGCCAGGAGGCAAGTGCCTGGAGCAGTGGCAGTCAGCAGTCTACCAGCAAACCATCTCCCTCAGTGGGAAGGTGTTTCTTCCTTGAGGTATGGTTCTGATTATGAGGACACCCTGAGCCTAGGAAATGTTTCTGCTCAGTTCTGCAACAGGAGATCAGGAGCCAAGAACTCACAACACATTTTCTGCCCTGAGCAGCTTGGGCAAGTCCTACACAAAGGATAACTCCAGAGTGTGTTTTAGTGAAGACCGCACAGCGGGGGCAGAGTCACATTGGGGCCCTGCCCTTAGATCAGCGGTTCTCAACCTTCCTAATGCCTCCTAATGCTGTGACCTTTAATTCACTTTTTCATTTTGGGGTGACCCCCAATCATAAAATTATTTTGTTGCTACTTTGTAACTGTAATTTTGCTACTGTTATGAATCCTAATGTAAATATCTAATAGGCAAGATGTATTTTCATTGTTACAAAGGGGCCGTGCCGCTACCTTAGACGGACCCTGTGCTTGGGTTAATGCTGTGCTAACCTCACCTTGAAATTCCTAATTACTTTTGAACATGTCCTGTTGGGCCCCACAGATTATGTAGCTAGGCTGTGTTTTTAATACGACCATACTTCTCTTAACAACGGGCATATGGTCTGAGAAATGCATTGTTAGGTGATTTCATTCTTGTGCAAACTGCAACTCTGTCCTTGTCCTGGGCATGTTGTGTCCTGCCTCAGCAGGGCAGCAGGAAGGGAGGGTTTGGGGGGGGGGGTCAGAAAAGGCTGTAAGAACTGTCCCCATTCAGTCCTCCCAGCAACTCATGTTAAAAAGCAGAAGCACAGTGGGAATTCAGAGGGGAAATGGGTAGTCCAGCCAGGGGATGGGGAGGCTGCTGGGATTCTGAGCTCTGAGGCCAGACAGTGTCCTCATGACCCTGACCTCAGGCTGACACAATGCTACCCAGGAAGACACAAAGGATGCTGGGGACACAAGAGGTCAGTGCAGTTACCATTCACAGCACCCCTTATTCCCGGGGGAACTTTCTTTAGATCACTGGAGAAAACCACAAGACATATTAACCCAGAAAAACATTGTATGTAGGTTATCGGGAAAGCTTTGAGATACACAAAAATCAAGACCAAAAAATCCACATGGGTGGAAACAAATGACGCCCTCCCAGCAACACCAATAAGTCGAGCAATTTGAAACTTGCACGGGTGAATTAGAAAGGATGCTGTCAACTGTGTTTCATGGACATGAAATAATGGGCCATCACATAGTCTGTCTCAAAACTCTCCCAGAGACCCATGTATTTAGAGATCTCATTACAGTTAGCATCTGCTTGAAGTTGAATATTTGAGCCCGCTGGAATTTTTCAGGAATTTTTTTTTCTTGCCCTTGTCATTAATACAGTCCTACCTCGTTTAACGATAGGGATATGTCCAGAGAAATCCATCATTAGGTGATGTCATTTCTGTGCAAATGGTGTAGATTGTGCTTACACAAGCACAGATGGGTCAGCCTACTACTCGCCTAGGCTGTATGGTGTAGACCTACTGCTCTTAGGCTACAAACCCGTACAGCCCGTCACTGTTTGTAAGGGTAAACAGCAATGCTAAAAGCACAGTGGATAACGGCCTCTCCCTGATCCTGGATAACCTGATCCTGGATAACCTGATCCTGGATAACCTAATCCTGGATAACGGCCTCTCCCTGATCCTGCATGTAGCCCCTTCCACTCCCCTATATATCGCCCCATCAATAAAGGAAGTCGGCCCCAACTTTGCTGACTCTCTTGAACTACACTTCGTCTCTTGTCTTTCTTTACCTTCTAGGCGCGACCTCCAAGTCTGAACTGTGTGCGTGTTCTTTCATTCTCCTTCTAAAGCTACTATAGCTCTCTTCTCCCTTCACACACCGAACACGCACAGTGCCGCCCTTTCTGCCGGACGGGGAAAGGCGACAACTGTTCTGAACACTGTAGGCAGCTGAAGCATGATGGCAAGCATTTGTGTATCTCAGCAGATCTAAACAGTGAAAATACAGTATTATAATCTTACGGGACCATCATCATATGTATGGTCCATTATTGACTGAGTCGTGCAGCTTTCAGCCAACATATTACTGTCCTATCTCCAAATATCTTTAGCTAAGGTAAAGCAGCAATTTTTGACTCCTAGGAGGATGCTATGTTTTGTATCCCCTGTGAACTCTTGGCAAGATTTCCCAGAGAGTGTGGAGACCTCAGCTGCCATGTCAGGCCCCTCTCCACGGGTTACCATGGACAAGTACCTTTTGGTCTTTGTACCCAAGTGTCCTCTCTGGCAAAATCAAAGGCTTTCCTGGCTCTGCCTACCATGCTGGAGTTGGTCTTTCTTATCTTTTCTCATAGTGGTTATGTGGGAATGTTTTGTGTGTGTGTTGCTAATAGTGACAGGAAGTGTATTAGTTACCAAATGCTGCATAACAAATTACCCCAAGATTTAGTGGCTTAAGACAATAAGCCTTTATTATCTCATAGTTTCTATAGGTCAGGGATCCGGGTGTGGCCTAGCTGAGTGCCTCTGGCTCAGGGTTTCTTACAGGCTGTAGTCAAGGTGTCAGGTGGGGCAGCTGTCAACTTAAGGCTTGCCGGGGGGAGAATCTACTTCCCAACTCACTTACATGGCTGTTGGCAAGATTCAGTCCCTCCTGGGGCATAGGACTGAAAACCTCAGTTCCTGTTTGGCTCTTGGATCTCACAAAATGGCAGCTCGCTTCCTACAGAGGGCTCCAAGAAAGAGGAAAAGAGGGATTTTCCAAAATTAAAGCCACGTTCTCTTGCAACCTAAACTTAGAAATCACATCCCATCACCTCCTCCCTATTCTGTTCTTTGCAAGTACATCTCTAGGTTTGCCCACAGGCAAGCAGATGAAATAAGGCATAGATACCAAAAGGGGGGATCATTGGGGTCATCCTGCAGGCTGCCCGCCCCAGGAGCCTGGGGACACAGTCCTTGGAAGCAGAGAGACCAGGACTCAAATCTCAGCTCTGACACTCATCAGTATATATATGATCTTAGGCAAATAAATGCTTTCACCCCTGGAAGTCTCAGATGCCCCATCTGTAAAATGGAAATGATCATGGTAAGTACTTGTTGGGCTGTGGCTGGAGGTTTCAACAAGCTGAGGCACATGTGGATGTTTGCACCATGTCTGGCATAGGGTAAACCTTGTTAAATGGCACCGGAGATGACTAGAGTGATAGGCCCATGGCTTCTGGGCCAGACAAACACTCCCTGCCATCTCCACGGGGATCTATAGTCTTCAGTCAACTCCTGGGGACTCCAAAGTGACTTTGAAGCCCTTTGGCAGGCCCTGGGTAGCCTCTATGGCTGAGGCCACCAGTGGGGATGGTGCTGTGTCTTTTTCCCTTGGCCATCCCAGTAGGACTCTGGTGCACAGGTGCAGCTGGGAGGATTAGTGTGGGATTTTCCTCCAAACCCATTTAGACCTCTGCCCTTGGGGGGCAAGGATTTTACCGAGGTCCACCCTGCCATCTGTCCTGGCGAGCCTGGAGACTTTGTGGGCCCATCATGGGCTTGCTGATATCCTTTGATGGTCTTCCCAAGGCCCTCAATGACCTGGCAAAGATCCTGATTTCCCCTAGGTGGTTCCAAAGAGGCTGTCCCAGAGGCAGAAGCTTAGCTCAGGCCTCGGGTAGACCAGGGCATTAAAGCATTTTCACAGAGCTGGCTTCTGTGGCCTGCCTGTCGGACTGTCTTGGGTCTTAAGTTAGACTCTTAACTGCAATGAAAGAGTAAAGTCCTTGCTTATCTGGGGATCACACAGCACCCTTCTTCTAAACCCCTTTCTGGGGGGGGGGACATTTGTTTCAAGCAGGAAGGTTTCTGCAGGGAGTTAAAATGCTGCAGCTTATTCAGAATAAAAACAACAGCAAAAATACTATCACTTATCATAATAATACTGTCAAATATTTACATAGCACTTACTATATACTAGACACTGTTCTAAGAGCTTTATTAGTCCTCCCAACAATCCCGAGTGGTAAGTGTATTACAATTATCGTCCCTATTTTCGAGATGGAATCAGACACAGAAAGGTCAGAGTTTCAAAGCCAGTGAGGGACAGAGGCAGGACTGAAGCCTATCTACTCTGACCAGTGTCCATATTAACAGCCGTGATGCTACCTTGGCCAGAGGTGTCATTTATTGAGCACTCACGTTGCCCCAGGGACTGTGTTTCTAGCTCATTAAACCCTCAACACCACCCTATCCCCGTGCTCCAGATGAGAAAACGGATCAGGGAGACACATGAACTTATCCAAGATGACATGGGTGGTAAAGGCAAGGTTAAGAGTCTAACTCTTGGAAGTGAGGGGTGTTCTCTGGGGAACTGCCTCCCACACCTAGGTTGTGATGGGGGTTGTGGAGATTGCACGCCTGTGGACAGGGGTGGAACAGTCACCCCTTTTTCCCTCCTAAGGAGGAGCTTAGAGGGAACCCTCCTCGGTGCTAGACTCCAAGGGAGGGCTCTGCTGCCCCCGGTGGCCACTAGCAAAACTTCATCATCCCCAACTAGGGGTCCTTCTACCTGGCTTTCGGGGGCTCTAGGAAAGGTCTCATTCTGTTAACCACAAGTTTCAGGCCCCGTGTCTCCACTTCCTGTGTGTAATTTGAGAGACACAGAGGGTACGGTCCAGTGCGGGGCCCAAGAAAAGAGTAAGTTGCTGTTCACTGAGCACTTCTACCTCTGTGTCAGGCTAGGTACTTCTTACTTAAAAGTTACCATTTAATTAATCTCAAGGCACAGAGATACAATCATTATTGTTAAGGGTTACTAATAATATAAGTTAAAGCACTTCACACATATTAGCTCATTTTAATCCCCAGAACAACTACATAAATACAATTTTCAATGAGGAAACCAAGATACAGAGAGGTTAATTACGTTGCCTCAGGTCACACAGTTGGTATAAAGTGGAGCCAGGATTGAAACAGCCAGTCCTGGCTCTGGAGCCTGTTCTCTTAAGTATGATGCTGTTTTCAGTGGGGCCGTGATGGTCCTTTCCCACCTGTTCCCCAAGGAAACAAAGTGATTCCAAAGAACAGGCTAGTGAGCTGCTTCCACATTCTTGCCTGGTGAGCCATGAGGTCCTGTCCCTTTAAGGCTTAAAGTGCCCAACTCTCCTAGGGAGACATATCCCACAGTGGCTACCAGCAAGATGGAACACTCGGGTAAGAACCCTGGGTAATTGTGCCTGGGCCTTTCATGGGAAGATCTGTAAGCTACCTGAAAATAGTAGTCAGAGATCCCAACACCGAGGGTTGTGGGGAGGTTTAGTTGTTTAAAGACAAAGATGGCTTTTCTCCATTTGGTGGCTGAGAAAAATAGAAGTCCAGGGTGGCAGACACTTGCCCAGGGGCACACAGAGAATCAAAGCCCCAGAGGCTGCCTTTGGTAAGTCCTAGGGCAGTAGTTCTCAAACTGTGGCCCCTGGTCAGCTGCAATGGCATCACTCCTGGGCATTTATGAGTAATGCAAATTCTAGGCCCCTCCCAGACCTCCTGAATTGGACAGTCAGGGGGCGGAGCCTAAATGTCTGTTTCAACAGCCCTTCACGTGATCCCGATGCTGACACACCTGAGGGCCACTGCCCTGCCCAGAGGAAGGGCTGCAAGTCTTTTTCACGGCCTTCTGAGTGGGGTGGGGGAAGGAGGCAAAGGAGAGCGGCAAGGTCGCATTTTCAGTGGCTGTGGCGTCATAGTTACATAACACCCCCTCCTCCACCCTGATGGCTTTCTGTACCCAGAGTCCAAATGCAGGGGCCCTCTCTTGTCAGGAGGCCACCTGCCTGGGCTCCAGGAGCCTGTCCGCACATGCCTGCGGCTGCTGTCCCAGTAATTACCGGCTTTGCCGGCCTGCCTGTCCGCCCACCAGGCACGTCAGCCAGAGCGACTCCCGGCTCCCCCACCTCTGAAAACAGAGTTTGCACAGCCCCATCACTTCCACACAAGCAGCTTAGGGGCTTTGGTCGCTGCAAGGGCCCCCAGCAAGGTCAAGGATGAGCCTCACTTTGCCCTCAGTGTCCCCAGGGTGGCCTGAACCCAGAGAGGAGACAGAGTGTTCTGTACTCTGCACATCGGGAAGTGACCCTGGTCTCTGGGTTGTCGGGGCAGCAGTCTGCAATGGCCCCTAGTCCCAGTGGGACTAATTAGAATTTGTTCTAAATTCTTCTTTTCCCAGAGTCGTCCTTTAAATATCTTTGGAACTGGTTTCAGGAGGCAGATTTGTTGAACAGATACGTAGGAAGGACTGGCATCTTCCCCCTGAAGTTTCTCATTAAAACAAACAAGCAAAACTGTGTTTTGCTAAATGTGAAAGACTCCGCATTCTTTTTGTTTTTAAAAGTGTGACCTTTGAAAGCAGAATATTTCTCTGGGATCAGGGGCCCAGGGAAGGGGGCTCTCACAACTCAGGGGGCTGTCCTGGGGTAACAACCTCAAAAGCTGCTGAGCGGGCCTAATCCCAACCCCCCTGTAAATGCAAGGCAGGGGCAGTGCCTTAAACTTGACCTATGCCCACAGTGCCAGGCACACTGGAAGCACACAAAGATTGTCAGCTCTGGCTTACAGTCTCCCTGTTGCCTATGCTGAACCTAAAGAGGCCCTTCCATTGCTCTGGACCACCCCTATCTTGCCTAAGGAAAGTGTCTCCTGTCTTAATAAAGAATAATAGTGGCTGCTCACGTCTTTAGTCCTAGCACTTTGGGAGGCTGAGGCAGGAGGATGGCTTGAGCCTAGGAGGTGGAGGCTGCAGGGAGATATGATATGATGACACCACTGCACTCTGCACTCCAGCCTGGGCAACAGGCATGGTTGTCTCTAACAAACAAACCCCACAGAACAATAGGTATCATCTGCTGTGGGCTGGTGGATATGGTGGGCTCTCTCATGACGTCACTGCCTTTAATCCCTCACCTGTCCTATGAGGGGTGGTACTGTTCATATACCCATTTTATTTTATTTATTTATTTTGGGATGAGGTCTTGCTCTGTTACCCAGGATGGAGTGCAGTGGCAAGATCTTAGTTCACTGCAGCCTCAAACTCCTGGACTCCAGTGATCCTCCTACCTTGGCCTTCTGAGTAGCTAGGAAGAATGGTGCCTACCACCACACCAGGCTAATTTTTAACTTTTTTGTAGAGATGGGGTCTTGCTCTGTTGCCCAGGCTAGTCTTGAATCCCTGGGCTCAGGGGATCCTCCCACCTCGGCCTCCAGAATTGCTAGGATGACAGGTGGGAGCCATTGCACCTGGCCTTATACTTGTTTTGAAACAAAGTAAACCGGGTAAGTGAGTGCAGCAGAAGTTGCAAACTGGTGACCCTTAGGGCCCAGGTCTTCTTTTCCTAGTACACTAGTAAAAAAAGTTTTAAAAACTGATTGCTAACATTTTAAAATGAGGATAATTTATACCCCAAAGTTCAGACGTTTAGCTTCCCTGCACCTTTTTTGAAAAATCATGTCTGTTGATATCAAATCCTTGTTCCATACTACATGGCAACGGTGTGCCACCATCCGCACCCTGGTGAGTCCTCCCTGCTTCCTGGTATCTTGCCTTTGGCTGCCTCACTCACATATGTGACCCGCCTGGCTGCTCCAAAGTCAGTGCTTCTCCTGGGTCCATCCATCTATCTGCCCTGTACATCTCAGCAGTGCCCGTTCCTGGGGGATCACAATGTGGCAGATTAGAAGGACCACTGGACAGGGAGTTGGGAGACGTGGATATTTATTCTGTTGGCTAGGTGACCTTGGGCAGACCCTATTCCCTCCCTGGGCCTCGGTTTCCTCACCTATATAATTAAGATATCAGATAAGAATATTTCCCTGATTCTCTCCTCTCCTATCCGCCCCACCAAGGCTCCTTGTAGACAATGAGCCCCTTGGGAAACTCTTAGGGATTCCAGACAGGCCAGGCACAGGCTGGCCCACCTGAGCCATCCTTTGGCCACAAGCACCTCCTAGCGGGGAACTGTGTCACTGACCCAGAGCTGCACCATCAGTACCAGCAGGGGCCCAGGGTCTGGGCCTCCCCAGTGAAAAGGCTGTGGGTTCCAAAGTCAGAGCATCTCCAACACCTAATAACCTAACTGCACAGAGGAAAAGGAATGACCCAGACTCTCCTCTCTGAAATACAAGATACCTGAGCTGGGAGGTGGAGCCAGCTTGTCCCTGCCCAGGTTAGTCTAAGGTCAAGGATGCGTGCTGGGCCCTGGGCGAGCCAGCTGAGTGTCAGAGACCAAGGGGAAGGTCTACTTCAAGTTCTAGGGAC